>CATKUY010000266.1:0-19281 GCA_949802685.1 Dicyrtomina minuta
GGTCATGATAATCACCCATATTTCTACATCCAAAGGACTTCCACACTGCCTTTGCATGTTCATAATCACTTTCGGAAATGTGTTCGTCACTGAGATTGTTATAGAATGCTTCTTTGGGAGGTAGATGGTCAATATTAAAATCGTTAGCTTTTTTAACAAAGCTATATGGATAAACACCTTTTTTGAGTAAAAGTTTAAAGTCTTTAGACCCTCCACGACTATTCCATTTATCACAAAACTGTTTAGTCACTACAAATTTTTCTTCTTCCTCTTGAAGTTGTATCACAAGTTTTTCTAAAGAACAGTTCATAAATTTCATACTATCAATAAAATTAATATGATCATTAATTCGTAAAGAAATAAATTTTTCAGAAGTTAATGGTGTGATTTGAGGATTTTCAATGCATTCATCATCAAGTACTTTGATAATTGGATGGCTGTCGTATCCAGAAAAATTATGCATTATTACTGGAACTTTGTATGATATTTAAGATTGCAAATTACAGTATTCATGTGCATATCCTACAAATTTTCCATTAAAGTGTGAATGGTGACGCACAGCAATATCTGCACTAATGTTTTCGTCACAAAACCAACATTTGTCAATAGGTATATTCGTATCTGCACGAGTAAATATCATATTCTTGACATCTTTATATTTTGTATATCTTCCTGCCATTACAGTTTTGAGTTTAGCACAAACATCCACAATTTCACGTATAAATATACGTGCAACATCTTCATTGTCATCAGTAGTGTGATAATCATTTTGTAAATAAATATTTCCATCTTCATCAATACATTTCCATGAATATCCACATGGTTTATGTATCTGAGTATACTTAGTAGCACCGCCAGTTTCTCCATCAGTAAATTTAAAGTTGTAATGATCAGGAATTTTCTTTTTTATAATTAGTTTACCACTTACATTGTCCACAAGTATACACTCAAAGTCAGCATATATTCTAAATGGTATTGGAGTCATATATCTATAGTTTCTAAAGTAATAGTGTGTTTCCTCTGGTTTAGGGAATGTAGTTTTTTGAACACCAAAGGTAGCACATTTTTCCATATGTGTAAGTAATGTTGTTTCACTGGTAAATCCTTGAAGGCAGTATTTACACATATATCTTATAGGTGTTCCCGGAATTCTGAGCAGTTTAGATAATCCTCTATTCTTTCGGAGAGCAACAAAATGTACCTTGTCATCCTTGTCAATTAAAAGCAAATCAATATCAACTCGTGTAGTCTGATTGTATGATGAAATGTAAATTGGACATGTATTTTTGTATATAATTTTCGCAAGTTTGTTTGCTTCTTTAAGTTCTTTCTCACGGTTTCTTGCATTTGCTAGTAAAGGGTTTCTGTAGTATCCATTATCATCATCAATATCTTTTAACGACAACTCTGTCTCACCATGATCTTCGTAGTAAAAAACATTAATTCTATATTTAGGATTTTGTTTCTCAAATTTGTGTATTTGACTCACTGTCATTGGGAAAACAAGACCTTTTAAATTAAGCTTGCCAGCAGCTTTACGATAGTTATTAATATTATTAGATTTTTGACTTGACTTGTAATCTTTTTCAGCTGCTAACAGTGACCATACAAAGCACTGTTTATCTTCATTTGCACTATTATCAACATTTATTAAACAATCTCGCTTTATTGCAAGTAATGGTGGTAGTGGCATGTATGATCCTCCGCGAAATGGTTTAAACTTGAAACATTGTACGTGATATTTATTGATTACTTCTACTGCAAATCCTGAACCCCTTTCACAAAAAGTGTCGATTTGCTCGAGAATTTTTCCGATGCACGCCTTAACAACAACGTTAATACTGTCTTTATGGAGTAACTGATGACCCAATGATGAGATCCATTTTTTATTATAATTTCCATTTAACTCAAAAACCACATGCATTTTTAGTATTATTTTTAAACTTGTTTTGAGATTAAGTTCATCTTGTAACACTTTAAATAACTGATCTTTAGTAGAAGTAACTAGACCTACTACACTTGTAAAATTATGTCCAGTCAGATTTGCTGCATACAAGGTTACAACATCTTCAAAATTGTCTTCAACTTTTTCAAAAGAAATAGCAGTATTACTACGTCCTGAACCTAACTGAAAAGATGCAAACATGTTGCTATGCACCGTGAATATATGTCTGTCAGCACTTTCTTCATCCCTTAATTCTACAGTACACTCGGGGCAGAAAAGGTTTTGACGAATATGATTGAGAAGTGGCACAAATTCTGGTATGGTCACTTCCACTGCACGACTGTTTCCAATACCTTTAAATAGAGTATCATTCTGTGAACTTCTAAATTCATTCTCTTGCACTTTGTTAAGGTAGTCATTATACCCTTCAAGACACTGTTTATTTTCTTCGACTGTGTTAAGATAGTCATCATACCCTTCATGACACTGTTCATTTTCTTTGACTGTGTTAAGGTAGTCATCATACGCTTCAAGACACTGTTTATTTTCTTTGACTTCTTTTTTACTTCTGAATAAAGCATACGAAGGAGTACCTCTTGACCAGACAACACTTGAGACTGATCGACCACCCCAAATCTTTTGTCCAGCATTTAGAATTCGAGAAGGACCAGCTATAATTATTTAAGAGTACTTATTGTTAAATAACAATATATTTATATATATACATTTATACACTTAACTTTATATCAACTAATAGATCTTTATATGTCTCAAGAATCTTTTAATATAAATTGAGAGAAATTACCTTGACTATGACATTGTCCGTCTACTCGACTGCGTTTGCTTGGAGGAGATTTAACTTGTTCAGCCATGATGAATCGTATGTAAAGTAATAGGTGTTTCCGCGATGAGAGAAAAAATTGAAATGAAATAAATTTAATTTTGACTTGGTACTTATATACAAAAAATATTTAAAAATAAATATATAAAAGTATAATCGTTTTAAAGGATTAAAGTTATGTAAAAATTCAAGGAATTGGGGATTAAAAAAGGAAACGTTGTGTATAAATTCCATACATTGGGGATTAAAAAAGGAAACGTTGTGTATAAATTCCATACATTGGGGATTAAAAAAGGAAACGTTGTGTGTAAATTCCATACATTGGGGATTAAAAAAAGGTAACGTTTTGTATAACTTCCATACATTGGGGATTAAAAAAGGAAACGTTGTGTATAAATTCCATACATTGGGGATTAAAAAAGGAAACGTTGTGTGTAAATTCCATACATTGGGGATTAAAAAAAGGTAACGTTTTGTATAACTTCCATACATTGGGGATTAAAAAAGGAAACGTTGTGTATAAATTCCATACATTGGGGATTAAAAAAAGAAACGTTGTGTATAAATTCCACGAATTGGGGATTAAAAAGGGTAACGTTTTTCCAGAAATAGAATACAAAAATAAATAATAGCTTACTTTCACGTCCGCCTATCCCTATAAAAGCAGCAGTCAATCTTCAACATGTATTCATTACAACTTTTTTTTCTCTCTGAACAAGTTACTTGTAAAACTCTCTTCTTATTTACGTAGGGAGTATTCCAATTCATCTAGAAAAGCATCACCTTTGTCTATTATGGGTAAGTCTTTTTTCAGTTGTACAATAGATACGTTTTACTTTTGTGTGGTGTACTTCTGTTGTTGAAATCGATTTTATTTATTTATTTATTTTTTTTTTATTCTTTTCAGGAGGACGATATGCACCATACAAAATGGCCGCTCGTGTAGAACCTCTACCAACGCCGTCAACAGCAGCATCAACCGCAAGCATTCCACGCTTGAAGTGTTTCGATTGTGGCTACCTTTACTTGTACTGTTTGAACGTCGAACCTGGTGTCAAAAAATGTGGATTCATATATTACTGCAGCAGGTGTTTCAAAAAACATCTAAGAATTGTGGATCAAGCAAAAGCCCTGGATATGGATGATGCAAAGCAGGCTGAGGAAATCACGGATATAAATAATTGGTTTTGTGTGTTGCGAGATTTTCGTACACTGGATTGTACTTTATGCGGTGATGATGCTGTTGATAAACCAATTAATCGAGTTGAGATACCTGGACGTGGATCGGCAACAAAGTGTCAACAATATCTTAGATTTGAGGAGATTGTCATATGTCGTGCTTGTTTCAGTGCAGGTGCAGTTCTGGAAACTGACAACTTAGTTGAAGTTGTTCAAGAGATTATTAATGATATGTAATATAAAGTTTTATTGTTTATATACAATTATTGTCTTCATTGAAGTTTCCTTATTGTTTATAAGAAAATAAATAATCTTAATAGTTAACTGTTTAATATATGTATTGTTGGGTGGATGTATGTACTTATTTACTTTTCTATATTTTTACTTTTTCATCATGATACTTCTACATACAACTTTAGAATTTGTACAGCATATCATACTAAATATCTTTAACACCTCAATAATACTTACTCATGCATACTTCTTAACTCGCCACATGTCACAATTTACACGTCATATGTTACTCTACCTACTCTGCCACCATGGTTAGCATTATGTGTATGTAAATTTTATATGTTCTTATTGTAACTCTTTTTGATGTTTTTTGGCTTTTTGTTTTCTGTAATTTTTTTAAAATTTTTACCCCACCCACCCTTTGCATACTTTTTCACCCCCCACACGTCACAATTTACACGACGTCATTTACTAATCCACTCCTGCATCATTTCAACATAAAGTACATATTCATGTACATAGCTATTTCCTTATGGGATTTAACATGCAAAATTCCTGATACGCTTGCGTATATACCTACTACCTACTCTCTCCGTAAGGAAGATTATTCCATGAGTAGATATCCTTTTTCGTAATTCTCTAAAATCACACTTTCACTCCGACCATGTGGTGCCCTGTCCTTGGGCTTTTGCCCTATCTGTCTGTACTGTAATACATTATAACCATTGCCCATCCCCCCGTCCATTCACTCTCCATCTCCTTGCCTCTGCTCCCTTCACAATGACTTTATAAAATGGCAGTGTATATATTTTTGCACAACTGACACTGATACTTACACACGACCCAGACATGTGCCTTGGAATTTCCAAAATGTGTTTGTCTTCCCTCCCCCTGTTCCCTTTGTCTTTAAACTTTCGATTTTCGTTCATTCTTTATAAATATCAATTGGACTGAATAATTCAATTCAAAATAATTGAGTCAACGAGGAGCTTTTGTTGTAAGCTGGAGCTGAAGCTCTCTGACGTAAAAAGGATTTAAAAATTCTCAACTTGTAAAATTGATTTAATTGATTAAATAAAGCATGGGTTGTCCTCTACTGATTCCATAACACAAACAAGTATGTAGCGAAAGAATAAGATGGGGGACTATAGGGAAAGAATTGTATAGTGATAGTTGTAGATACACGTCGTCGTAACAGGAGCAGGAGTTAACGTGGACGTGATTTCCAACAGCACAGCTGCGTATTTATTATGGAAGTAAATGGAGAGAAATATTTGGAATTGAATATCTGGGAAATAGGTGGACGTGGAGGAGTGAGAGAGAGAGAGGAGGCAAGAGAGGGAATTTCTGAGAAAGTCATGAACTATGTATGTAGAGCATAGCCTAGTCAAGTGCCCGCCCTTTATATCAATTCCAGTTGACAGGTTCTACAGATAGTTCGTGCGGTAGTCTCCAAGGAAGACTTTCCATCTTTATTCATATTTAACAAGAAGATATTTCAAATCCACTGACTTTAGTTTAGTTCCGCCTGGCACTTTCCCCTTCCCCTTTCTCAATGAATGCTATTATGCACGAGACACACAATACTAATACTTCTCTCAAGATATTTTAGTTAAATGGAAAGTGAGGGGAAATTTACAATACCAATGAAGTATACTGGAGTCTCAAAGTCTCAAAGAAATGTTGTTTGCACAGATTTTAATACTTATGTAATCATTTCCTCGCTTGTTTATTCGCAAAAAAGTAAATATTCCGATTTCCAATTTTCTAATCTAAAAACTTCTTCAAACTATGCCTACCGACCTCACACTTTACCAACCACACACTCAAGTAGTGCCACTCAAAAGTCCAATGAACTATTCTGTATTTTTTGTCCCTCTACAAAGCAAAGTTTTGAATATTTTTTTTGTTTTTATTGAATCAACTTTATTGATTGGACCATGTTTGAGTTTTTTTCCCCATTCAAAAAATTTTCTGTAGTAAAGTTGTAGGACGTGGACCGAGGGAAGGAAGTTAGAATTTATTTTGGAGAGAATTTTAAGAGTCCATGACTACAATAAATTTGAAACGCACTAGCCGTGTGTGGCTTTTGCATAGTGAATTGAATTTCCTTGCATATTGCTTTGAATAAAATACGCTTACGACGACATATACAAACTGTAGTACAAGCCCTCTGTATATACTTTCAGGAAATAAGACTGTATTACGAGAATGGACATGAATAAATCCTAGGAGCATTCATACGAATCATAATTTTTCCCGGCTACCCAAACCCGGCCATTCCATATGACTGTGTGCCATGTATATGTATACACAAAGCCGAGATCCAATATGCAATGAAACTAATGTCCTCCGTCCAGGGTCATCATGACATTGTCAGAGAGCCCAAACCAATGATTTTAAAAAATTCATGTATCAGCCTATGCATAATGGAAGCTAACATCTTTTCACTCCCAAGTTCCCAAAGCAGTTTCATAAAAGTAATATCTCTCCGTATTTTCACAATATTTTTATGCTCGTCCAAAGTTTTGATATTAATGTAATTGCAAAATCAAAATTAAAGCATGTAATTCTTTTACTGTACTACTATACATAGGACTACAGGAGGGAAAAAAAGTACGAAAACTAAAACAAGAAATCATCACCAAAAAAGAAAAACTAATAAAGAAAGAAATACGACTTTGAACTTTTTTTTTATTATTATCAGTATTTACCTACTAGATACGTCAAAACTAATAAAATGGAATCCACCAAAATTTGATATGTTTTTGTGATTTCCAATTCAGCAAATAAAAAGATAATTGATTTACTTATCGTTTGGTCAATTGCTAACGATAAGTAAATAATAGAATGAAATTGGCAATTTTATGAACCACTGCACTGCTCCTACCAGAATTAGAGGCAGTACTGCCTGAGTAATTATTATTATTATTATTTTTCCGTGTGAGTCTACTTACCTAGTGTCAAGCTACGCCTACATGTATATATTTATTTACTCCAGAAACTTTCCTCATCTTTCCTTTCTACTATTTTTCTTGGTAAACTGACATTTATACCTGGAAAATTGCTACCCGGACACGTAGATCTGGGCACTATTATTTCCATGTGTTTTTTAAATATCCGGGGTACTATATGACATCTTTAGCATCATTTGTACATTCAACTTTAATGGATTTATTACTTTGACCGTGGCCATGGGTAGCAAATGTCTGACGTTCAGAAGTAAGGTATAGCAAATGTCCGGGTAGAAATTGTCCGGGCAGCAGTTGTCCTACAAACCCTTTTCTTACATGGTTGGCGTTGGCTTACGTTTCTTCGGATGGTTGAGAAAGTTGTTGCAATTAGAGGAAACAAAAGAATTAATTAATTAAAAATCGATGCCAATTACGTTTGAAGTTGGGATTAGAAACACTTTCCGACTTCGATTCAAGTCAAATGCGGATGGAATCGCCATGCAATGGGATAATTATACCTTAAACCTTTATTTCCCTAGTGTGTTTTACTCGTGGGTACTTTTGCATCTTACATATAGGCATATAATACAATATCCATAGATCCAAGAGACTTCGACTTCCCTTCCCCATACCAACTGTATTGTAAACTTTACCAATTTATTGAAGAATATGTTAAACCTTCTAATCATGTTCGGGAAAGGAACATACTGTACAGGGATTTGCCATAATCCTTAAGGTTTCTTTTGGTAATCTACACTTGATGAATTAGTCGTTATTAATAATTTGAGAAATTCTTCAGAAATTCGATTACAGCTCCGTTTAAATTTGTTTCTTGCTCTCTAATGAAAGACACTATTTTGGAAAACTAGCTTACTCTCCCTGTCAATATTTTTGAATTAGTAGAACTAATTGAACATCAATAAGGTCAGAGATATATCTAAGAGTAATTTGACATAGACCCACGTAGCTATGAGTTTGTTAATTGCCATTCTGACCTTTGGAATTTCGAGAGGCTGCCAAACTGTCATAAATTGTGGAGGTGCAGGAAAACATTGGATTTATACTCTCTCTCGCTCTCTCTCATCCTCATCCTTTATATCTCTGTGACTCTATGTCTCTATGTCTTGGAAGGTTCATATGAAAACCGTTATTCATGCTTGCTTAGTCATTGGATTCTGAAATACGTACATATCGCTGACCGAGTTGTCAGATGAGACTTGGTTGACAGTGTTCTACCATGCTGGAGTCTCCATAAGATGCCCTCATAAATTTCTGAAGAAGCCAATACTGGGGTTTGATAGGGAAAAGAATCTCAGCAGAGTCGTGTCCGCAGCCAGATGAGCCAAACGACTTGGGAATAAGCAATATAAAGGCAACTCAAAAGAACTCCAAAAGACAAGGACAAAAATGTCTGAGCCGAAAACGTAAACGTTGAAGAATTTTTTGGCTTCCAAATACTATTTTCTAAATGACGTCTATTGCGTAAAGTCCCCTCGCCGTCATGCAACTCATCCATGAAATCATAATCTCTGCCAAATCGCAGGGACGTTTGCTCAAGCACTAGATAATTATGAATCTGCAAAAATGAATTAATAAAATAATACATGTGTGTCAAATTTGATTTTTTTTCAAAATAAAATTAGGTAAGGAAAAATAAATTTATGGGAGAAAAATTAATGAAAATTCCGAAAAAATTAAAATCTGATCTCCAAATTTAGACCTATTTAGCCATTTTAATTACTACAGTACCATCTGTAAACGTAAACGTAGTAGGCCGTGCGGGCTTCCAAAATACTTCATTTTTCAATGTCATATAATTATGTTTATCAATTTAATTTTGCTCTCGTATTTCTTATGTTATTGTCACTGCTCAATGACATGATTGCATGAAGAAATGCCGTATCCCGTATCTGCACTATTATAGTTTTCGACTTTTGCATTTTATTCGTATTTTGCGTGAGACAAATTGTCCCACCAGCCTCAGGTGGTGCCTCCGACGACTCTAATACTAAAAGTTTAAAGAATAAATTAAAATGCATAATTTAGTTACTTTAAAAAAAATTGGGTAGGAGTAATCATATTTTTCATGTCGAAGAAAACGTATGCAGATATTCATTTAATGTAAAATGTTTTTATGCAAAATAATGTATTTTGGCTATAAATAGATTAAAAGTGTTGCTGTACGTACATATACATAGGAAAAGTATGAATGTTTTAGTGGTAATGGGGAAGGAGCGAGTCTCGCTGCACATAGCTACTTCTTGGGATCACTGACGGTGTATAATTGGAGAAAGGATGTCATGGGAAAGTCAACAGAGGAAACTTCGTACTTCCTCCGTATCGTCGGGTTATTTTAAAGGAGTAATTATGAAGACAGGAAAGAGAGTTTCAGACATCTTTTTAATATATTCCCATCAACTCAAAATTATTTCAAGGTAAGGAAGCTAGATTCATTAGCTTCAATAATTGAAATTTTCTACCAGGTTGAGTATGAAAAGGAAGCAGGAGCTGGAGCTGGATCTGGAGCTGGAGCAGGATGATGGAGATGTGAAAAAAAAACTTGTACAAATATATTTGAGAGACCTAGACTCATGCATAAACTCTCGTAGTCATGAATTCATGTCCATGCTCCTCAACGTTTATTTCTGTAAATTAGCGTGAACTTTCAAGAGTCCCTCTCATATGTTATCCTGCCTCAGCAGCCTCACCTCCATTGAACCCGCGTCCATATATAGACACTGGGACTGGGACTGGGACTGGGACTGGGACTGGGACTGGTGCGGGTAGAGAGTTTTTTCTTTTGCTTATAATATGTAAATGTATTCTTTTATATTTCTGTAGTACTGAAATATTCCTTTTGATTTCCCCATGGAATGTTATTTTCACATTGATTTCTCAACCATATGCATACATTTCCTACCGATTTTTACGAGTCGATTTTATTCACATTTGGAAATAGAAACCATTGCGACTCAATTCACATTTGAAAAAGAAACTTAAAACACACGTGGGTCTGTAGGTATTTTTGTATTTGTCTTACATCTCATAATTAATTTTGGTTTTAATTGCATAGTATAAAAAAAATTGTTTTCATAAAACATAGTGGTAATTACCTAATTAAAACCTGGAAAGTTCCGGTGACTGAACAAAGGAGTATTTGAATTTCTAAACTTGATACATAAAGCATATTTCATAGAGGAACTCACTTCAAATGTTTTCATGTTACACACCATTTGAAAGGTAAAACATTCTTATCTAAAAACGTTTGCTCTACATTTATAGAGGGATCTTTAACAAAAGTTAAAATAGATTTTTTTTAAAATGTAAATGCCCGCTTACATTATTTCAATTTTCATGTATTAGAGACTGGATTTTTATCTGCGTATCAAGGGGTTCATTATGGTGATTAATATGTTGAATTTTGTGCCATATTTCATCGTGCATCGTGACAGTAAAAAGCGTTTGTAAATGCTACGAATTATTTTCATCTCAAAATATGAAAGAAATATTTAAATAAGTTCAGTGTAAGATTGTCTATAAAGGATTTATTAACAATTTTTCAGTAACAGTGAGCAGTGGGTAACAGTAAATCCAAAGCTGTACCACTACGAGGAGATGGTAAACCAGTAAAATAAAATAAATTATTTACTACTTTATGTAGAGTAAATCACCTTACGAATTTCGTAGTAGTATGACTTTTATTGTATAAACTAAAAATCTCCCATTGTAATAGTTTGTACACTTTTTTCTTCTAGTTCAAGTAGGAGTGATTCGTTATATATAATTTATGTGTCTGCAATTGACATAATTTACATCGTAAATTGACACGTAAAAGATTATATCTAGTTGTAGCAGAGCGGAGAGAGTTGTAGGTGCTTTGCCTTATGTCATATAGTAGTGTCTTTATTACAATCAACCCTTTCCCCTCGATTCACTGAGCTGGAGCTTGTTGAGTGGTCTATAGAGGAAAGATGTGCAAATTTTGGCATTAGTGTTTCTATTTTCATGGAGGAAAAAAGACGAAGTGGGGACGAATAACTCAGAGGAGCTAGAGAAGTAGATCGTGTCTAAGATTTTCCCTCTCTTTGATTGTCTTTTTCCCTCTTGAGAATGTGAATGGAGTTTCAAGTGTACTCTATCACGGGACTGGAGCGTAATCTTCCACTTACTTACTTGGTGGGAGATTTATGAGAGAAACCCAAAGATTTTTTTTTCCTTTGTCTAATACTCCAACACTATATCTATATATATATATATAGATTACGCATTAATACAGAGATGCTTTCATCTGAGAAAAATTATTTTTCCAAACCCAAAACCACTAATACCAATCGAATTATCTCATATGTATAAAATCTCCAAGAAGTAGACGAGGATGAAGACGAAGAAGAAGAAGGAAGAATTTGTAGATGTTACAGGATTTTACCTTTGCGAACATAAATGTCATTAAATCCGAGGAGTCTCTGTCTGACTGTGATTCGAGTAAAAACTTTTATTGAAGTGTTAGGAGGTAAAGATATCTTATTTCTATAATCACATTAGTCTCCTCAAAGTGAAAGCAGTCATTTTGATAGCATGAACCGAACCGAATTATGGATATGGAATTGAGTAGTCACTGTACAGATTTTTCCTGTCTCTGGAACACATATAGTGAAGTAGAAGTGGAAAGAAGTGCGTAATTTGATTACTAAACTTTCTAATCTTTACAAAGGTGAAATTAGTAGAATAAAAAAGAATCTCTCTTGTTATACGTCAACGTCGGCATTGACATTGTCAGAGAAAATGTTCTTTCTTTCCTTTACGTTCTTGTTTTCATTTGAAACTATAACTGTACCAAATTTTCTCACAGTCGTTGATTTCCCTTAATCCAAGAATGTATTATGTATTTTTATGAGAGAGAGGGAGGGAGTTAGCTGAGGCTAGGCATCCACTCTAGAACACAATCCAATTTTCTAATATTTTCTATACACAATACTCCTCTCACTTCAAATTAGCCTATCTATCTGTATTCCGTACACTATGTTTGGTGCATTTAGGAGGACTTGTTTCCAAGATTGTGATTAGATTTTAGTATCATTATACATACATACACATAAATAAGTTTGGAATGTATTAGTATGCTAGTAGTGTGTGTTTAATAGAATTACCGTTTGTAGATCTTAACACAGTATTGAACGGATATCCAATGTAATTGATCGGTTACATAAGAGACTGTGAACTTACAAAAATACTGTATATATAAATGGGGTATACCCATCCTGTGTAAAATTCTAGTATGGTAGTAAACGAGACGATAGAGAATTTAACTAGACTATAGTAAAGGAAGGGTAAATGGAAAGACCGTGAACTTACGAAAATACTGTATATATAAATGGGGTATACCCAATCTGTGTGAAATTCTAGTATAGCAGTACACGGGACGATAGAGAATTTAAATAGACTATAGTAAAGGAAGGGTAAATGGAAAGACTGTGAACTTATGAAAATACTGTATATATAAATGGGGTATACCCAACCTGTGTGAAATTCTAGTATGGTAGTACACGAGACGATAGAGGATTTAAATAGACTATGGTAAAGGAAGGGTAAATGGAACTGGAAATGGAACTGTAAAACACAATTAAAGATATTTAGGTAAATAAAATCAAGGTTAGTATACGGAACGTCAATGAATTTAAATAGCCTGCTGATGAAAAATAAAAGTGAAAGGTAAAAGAAGTAAATACAACTAACAGTATAAGGTTGTATACAGAGTTACTGCGATGATAAGAAAAATGAAAAACTAAACCTGGGAAACCCTGACAGGGAAATGAAAAACTAAACTTGGGAAACCCTGACAAGGGAAATGGAAAACTAAACCTCGGAAACCACCGTAATAATTGTAATGTGTATACCAATTCCCTCATACACAACAGATTAAAACCACCCCCCCCCTCCCTCCACACACATACACCCCCCCCCCCTACAGTATATATAAATGAGCTATACTAATCCATTTGTAAATTTTAAAAGCGTTTACTTACGATAATACACGAAACGATTGTGAAGTCCCTACAGTATATATAAATGGGATATACCGATCCATTTGTAAATTTTGAAATGGTTACTTACGATAATACACAGAACGATTATGAATTTACACACGCACATATACCAATCCGTGTAAAATTCTAGTATGGTAGTACACAAGACGATAGGGAATTTAAATAGACTATGGAAACACCACATAGCACAATAAAAGATATTTAGGTAAATAAAATCAAGGACAGTATACGGAACGACAATGAATTTAAATGAGCTACTGATCAAAAATAAAAGTGAGAGGTAAAAGAAGTAAACACAACAAACAGTATAGGATAGTATACAGAGCTTGCGATGACAGGGGAAATTAAAAACTAAACCTCGGAAACCCCGTATTAATTGTGATATGTAAACCAATCACCTCATACAAAACAGATTATATTGTCATGACCAACTACAAACAAATGCACTCAAGCAACCTAGATATAACCCCTAACCCACTCCCCCCCTCTACAGTGTATATAAATGAGCTATACTAATCCATTTGTAAATTTTGAAATGGTTACTTACGGTAATACACCGAACTATTTTAAATTCACACATGCACTTTACAACACTATGCCACCACTTTCAGTTTCACATACACACTCTCGAACTTCTTACTGAGTACTAAAACAAATTTACAGTTTCAACTTCCTATAACTAAATACATTAACCATGTAAAATCATACCTGACTTTAGTAAGAATTTACGTCGTATGATAAACAAACAACTAGTCAAACAGTCTAAAAATAGAAATCGGTAAAGGTATAGGAGACTTTTCTACAAATTAGGAAGTCGGTTGAAGTTTAAGTTGATTTCAATCAACATATTACCAAACAGTTCAACTAGGAAGATGCCAATAACCTATTCGTCAGAAATGAAAGAGAAAAAGAGAGGTATGCGAAGTAAACAAACCAAACTGTAGTAGGTAGTATGAAAAATTATCCCTAGACATGGAAAATTTAAACCCATAGCTGGAAAACCCTGAAAAAGACACCACACACACATACACACACACACACACACACACACACACACAATAGATCTGATACTTTACGCCACAATGGAAGAGATAGAGAAGGAGAGTTTAGAACTGTGTCAAAGGGTTAGGAACACTCCACACACACACACACACACACCCACTACACCATAGCAAAATAGAGAGAAAGAGAGTTTTAGACTGTGTTATAGAGTAAAGGACACACCACACACACACAATAGAGTCGACACTGTACGCTATAGCGAATAAGAGAGAGGGAGAGTTTTAATGAACTACTGTAATGAAGAGCAAGGGACACTCCCTACACCCTATCTTCCTCCCTCCCTCCATCCAAAATCCATAGAATCAAATTGTACAAACTGTGTCGTCGTTTACGGTTTTATATGCACGTTCTTAAACTTCTAGCTAAGTACTAAAGCAAATTTGTAGTTTCAACTTGGTAATACTATAATAAACAACTCTGTAAAAGATTTTCAGTTGTTTAGTTAGATTTAAATAAATGTACGTTATATAATAAACATAATAACACTTAAACCGTCTAAAGTTATAAATAGGTAAAAATATAAGGGACAACGTACAAAATTATGAGATCAGTTCAAGATTCAACCAGATTTAATCATAATAATACCAAACAGTGTAGTTGAGAACAGTGATATGTCTCCAACGGGTTCAAACAAAAATCCAATAACTTTCTTAACTGAATCTTGTCAATTAGTATTCACTGGGTTTACTTGAGTTTCAAAAGAATTCAAAATTAGTGCATCCTTATGCTCAAGCGTTATGGAGTTAATTTACGTGGAAATGATGAGAAAACTATAGCTCTTAATGTGCTACTTGACATTAACAAAATGTCTGAATAAAAAAAATTAATTTTGTACTTGTGAAAGAAGGTGGACAAAAAGAGGACCATCACCAAACAAATTATCAGAAGCTGGATCATTTTTTGCTGGTTTTTGTGACTACGTGAGTAATTGTTAAATTTTAATTGTGTAGTACATTTTCTAATTTAGATCTTAACAGATTATTATTTGTTTTTATTGAAACAGGTTGGTTGCTTTTCGTGTGGTTTAGCGCTTTTGATTGGGAATATGGGAAAAAACCTTGGCTGAAACATCCTAAAGGTGCGCAAGATAGATGTGATTTCATCAATTGTAAACCAACAAAGTATGTTAAACTACCTTTAACAAATCTTAACAAATGGAAACACCGAGCTGTTCCACGCCTGATACTACACTTTCGACCAAAGTCGCACAGGCTTTCAGTGAGTTCTAAAAACAATATTTTGTTTTTAGAATTTTGTGGTAGACTTTTTAAAGTACGTATATCCTGATAAACGGAAGAAACTGTTTATTGAAAACAAATGGAATGTAAAAACTGCACCAAGTATATCAACTTTGGTCAAAGCAGGATTTTTTTGTACATAACCAGGCCTGACAATTTGCCTACCTGTACACAAGGCTTTTAAGGTTAGAAACACGTCAAACCCGACAGAAGAGCATTAATATCATTCCCCTAAGTGCAATTTCCATAAACTATACTTACAGAAAACTTCAAAGGTTTCATGTACGGATATTCATTAAATGATACCATCTAAAATCAAAGATGAGCTCGAAACCTGACTATGTAAAACCCTGTGTAGCATTTATCTACCAACTGATGGTACCACCTATTATGCTGATTACGTTAATGTTACATAAAGTCATCGATTTTATAAGGAGTACATTCCAAGATTCTTACAATGTACAATGTGTACTATCTACGTTTTGACATTAGTAATGAAAGAGTGTTTGTTACAAAACCGGTGAATGGTAAGATCTATGTACATAAAAATGACCCTATCGTCACAGTCAAAGGCAAACCTCTTGTTGCAAAATAGAACCATACAAATTCCACTTAAAAACCAAACCTGGGAAACCCCGTAGGGATGCTTCACATGCGCATAAACACAATAGAGTCGGTACTGTACACAACGGCGGAAAAGAGAGCGAGAGAGAGGGAGGGAAAGTTTTGAACTGTGTTGAAGTGCAAGGGACTTTCCACACACACACACATACACACACATACACAATAGCGTTGGCACTGTACGCCACAGCAAAAAAAGAGAAAGAACGAGAGGATTGAAAACAGAAGAATAGGTATCAGAGTAGTAACATATGATCAAGCGCTGCTTAACGACAATAGTAACCCGGTAATTTGTAAAACAATCGTATCTAAAGCACCAACATAAAAATTTTAACTTGATCCAGAAAAAAACGCTTTTAAAAATGGACCATCAAGGAGCTATGTACACGTCCAAATCTCAAGATTTTACAAACTAGAAAAAACTCAATAATTATCTTTTTCCGACATGACAACTTCAAAACTATATTTCTTTTCTCAATTATCTAAAATACAAATTTTATGTTTCAGCAGAGCATACTTAAAAATTTTAAACCTTCACTACTTCAATTCAACTCTCTACGAACGACTTATTTTGTTATGGCGAGTTCAAAAATAGAGATCTTAACTATATCGGCCAAAGTTAAGTTTTTATGATTATGTCGGGTACATTTCCAAATCTCAAAACTTCACAACCTGGAGTAAAATCTTTAGACCAACCTATTCTGACATGACAAGTTTTAAAAAAGATTTTTCAACTTGATAAGGTAAATCAACATATTCATGTTTTAGTCTTGCACACTTCCAAATCTCAAAAATTTACAACAAAGAGGAAACTTTATAAAATGACCTTTTTTTATGGCGAGTTAAAACAAATATTTCTTAACTTGATCTGCAAATGCAAAATTTTTATGTTTGAGCCATGCAGACTTCCAAATCTCAAAACATTTCAATCTGTAGGACACTTTCTAGAACGATTAATTCTGATATGGCAAGTTTTCCATGTTCCTCCTCAATCAGCCAGAATAATATTTTCATGTTTCAGTCGAGCACACTTCCAAATTTAAAAAAATTCACAACCTGGGAGGAAACTCCCTGGAACAATTTATTTGATTGTAGCGAGTTCAAGAAACTATAAGTTTAGTTTTTGTGTTTCGACCATGCACACTTCTTAAATGTTTCCAACACGGAGGTAGCTCTACAAAAAGTGTAGTTCTAACATGGATAGTTAAAATACGTATGTATTAACTCTATCTAGTTGTGTAAAATTTGACTGCTGCTTGGTTGGGCAAGGTTAAAACTTGATGTTTTTAGAATCGGTTTTGGACTTGACCGTTTACTATTTCTGACATAAGGATTTCAAAAATCCATGTTTCCACTGCAACCTACCGAGTAAAGGTTTTGTATATTGTACGCTTCCATTTACGCGTGGTGCCTATCCGTTTTTACGCTTACTCTGATTTCGGCACACTGATGCTCCAAGCCAATGTCATTCCATTTGTACGACTGAATGTACACAGTGCGTCCCCGTTCCATTAGCTTCTCTGCATGACTTAAACTACGTGCAAAATCAAAATTATTTCAGATATACAAACGTTTCATACTTTATCAGGACAATTTTTGTAAAAATGAACAACGAAAGAGCCAAATACTTAAATTTCTCAAAATGAGCCACAGCTCCTGACAACTACCTAATTTAATACGATGTTTTCAAAAATAATACTTTCACATCGAGCAGAAAAATTGAATTATTTAAGCTAGGACCATGAAAGAGCCCAGAACCGAAATATCTCGAAGTAAAGGAGCACTCCTGACAACTACTTATTCTGATACCGCACATTTGAAAATAAAACTTTCAATTCGATCATAAAAAACAATTTTTGAGCCAGGATAGTAAAAAAGTCTGAAACTTAAATTTCTCAAAGTCGCCAGAAACTTCCATGGTCCAACAGGTTTTGACGTTAAAAAGGTTTTGAAATCCATGTTTTTCTATTGTAATGCACAAATTAGGACACTTTTCTAAGCTCCGAGGTTTTCCGACTCTAAGAAAAACTTTTGAAAAATTTTGGGTTTAGGAGCATGTCGGGAGTACTTGAGCGTTTCTGTATTAGTATGGAATATTATGCGGTGTATGCTTTCACATTGTAATACACTAATGCTCAACCTACCCCAGCTCTGACATTTTTTAACTTTAAAAAAGACTAAAACATTTTTGGTTTTTGGAGAATGTCGGGAGCACGAAACATTTGTGTATTAGCATAAAAAATGATAGCACTAAAGGAAATTCTCATTTACAAGATCTTTAAATTTTTGTTGTTTTGAGTAAAGTTTTTATAGTTACTGTGATAACCTACTTATCTGTTATACTTGTAAAAATATGTATATTTTGTTCGGGTTTTTAAATGCAAAAAAATTTGTAAGTAGAATAAAATTGTGTATATTTTTATCAGTTTATTTTAAGCTCTCATAATGGAACTACCAAATTTTGATTATACGTTAAAAGCACCTTTCATTTAGTTATAAGTGAACTCAGAGTGAAAAAAGCTTTCTCACTAATTAAATAATAAAACGTAGAGACGAGTTGATTTTTCAGAATGTTAAACAAGTTATTTACTGTTATAGAGGTGGGGAGAATCTCGGACCAAAATTAAAGACATATTTACCATCAGACGTTGTTTTGCACAATGAGTTACCACATACTATTAGTGATTAACTAGGCACACCATACTTATACATTCAAGATGATCTCATACAAGAAATATCAAACAAGGGGTCGAACGAGCTTTTAAGATGAGGAACCCATCACAATAATTGTAGTATCATTTTTCTCACACAAAACTTTTTCTACAATAATCTACGGACGATAACAACAAATTTAAAGTACATGTGTATTTTTAAAAATCCAAGTGAAACAGAAACTATAAGTCGAATTGGTATGAGAATGAATTGTAATAAGAAGTGTATTGTTACTGAAGCTGCATTCCGTCACTGTATTGAAAAACCTCCTGGTTATTTATATATTGATATGAGCCAGACACAAGATGATAGATACAGACAGAGATAAGATGATAGAGATTGTATATTTGATGTTACTGGATGTACAATATTTCAAAAATAAAGTTACAATGAAACTTTTTTAACACTTACTTTAAAATGTTTCACAATTGTTTTCCTGTTTTTTAACACA
>CATKUY010000267.1:0-57299 GCA_949802685.1 Dicyrtomina minuta
ACTGTGCCTAACGCGCATCAACTTGTGTTAGTGTCGACGGACAAGTGTTGACCCTTCCTTCTTAGTACGATAAACGCTATAAGAGTGATATGCATATGAAAACCACTTTATATAAGTTCGTCAAAGTCCTGCAGGTAGCAGGGGCGGACTGGGATTTAAAAACGGCCCTGGAAAATTTATATCGAGCGGCCCAAGATGGCGGCCAAGATGGCGGCCAAGATGGCGCCTAAGATAGCGGCCAAGATGGCGGCCACGATAGCGGCCAATATGGCGGCCAAGATGGTGGCAAAGATAGCGACCAAGCTGGCGGCCATGGTGGCGGCCAAATTTGCGGCCAAAATGACAGATAAGTTGGTAGCAAATATGAGAGCACAGAGTGCGGTAAAGATATCTGCCTAATACGCGGAAGAAATTGTGGCTAAGATGGCTGCCAAAGTGGCTACTAAAAGGGCTGCCAAAGTATCTGCAAGTATGGATCCTAAAGTAGTTGTGAGTAGTAATTTCAAAATAGGTATTTTAAATTGTTGATTAGTAGTGTCATTTTAATATGGTCAAACAAGTAACTAAATCAGTTAAAAGAGATTAAACGCTGGGGAAATTGAAAAAAAAATATTTATATTAGTTGCTGGTGCTGGATTTTAGTAAGTTTCACAAATCCAAGACGTTACTCTAGAGAAGGAGAAATTGGGCAACTGCCAGGGGTCACTACCAATCAGTAGCATTAGGACATGACAGAGCACATCAATGGGAATCATGCGCAGTGAGAAAAAAGGATACGCAATGTCTAGATTCTGGAATACATTTAAACTGTAATATCACTGACCCTTCTAAACCAGTTTAATTTGAATATCAATGATATTTGATATTTTGATTCAAAACAGAAATTTTTATCGTTAGGCTGTACCAACAAACATTCATTACACGCACTCTAAACACTGGTATTGCAGTTATTACATAGTTCAGAGGAAGAAAAATTCAGATTAAGGATAAAAAATTACACAAAAAGAAAAGAGCGTTTATTTTACATTTGCGTCATATTTTGTGGTATTTTGTGGTATTTTGTGGCATTTTGAACTTTTGCGTGCGTTGAAAATAACATTCATAAAAATCTGTTTTTTGATGTAATTAAATGCTTGAAAAGAATGCAGGTCTTTTTGAACCAGACCTAACGAAATCCTGCAGACATTCTTGTAATATCGGAGCGATATATATATTTTTTTAGAAGCTACAGGTATTTTAAAGTCCCTCTTTTACAACCTAATATACCACTAATTTTATCTTGGCATACAAAAATACATCACAAATTTTTACTTAAAATACACATGGACATCACAAACGTTACCTTGGAATACAAGTGGACATCAAAAACGTTTCCTTGGAATACAAAAGGACATCACAAACGTTTCCTTAGAATAAAAAATGACATCACAAACGTTTCCTTGCAATACACTTGGACATCAAAAACGTTTCATTGGAATACGAAATGACATTACAAACGTTCTTGCAATACACTGAGACATCAAAAACGCTTCCTTGAAATACACAAGGACATCAAAAAACGTTTCCTTGGCATACAAAAAGACATCAGAAAACGTTTCCTTAGCATGTACAAGGACATCAAAACACGTTTTCTCGGAATACAGAAGGACATCACAAACGTTTCCTTGGAATACAAAATGACATCAAAAACGTGTCCATGCAATACACTGGGACATCAAAACGCTTTTTCGAGATACACAAGGACATCAAAAAACGTTTCCTTGACATACACAAGGACATCAACAAACGTTTCCTTGGAATACAGAAGGACATCACACACGTTTCCTTGGAATACAAAATGACATCAAAAACGTTTCCTTGCAATACACTGGGACATCAAAAACGCTTCTTCGGAATACCAAAGGACATCAAAAAACGTTTTCTTGGCATACAAAAGGACATCAAAAAAAAGTATAATTAGCATGCACAAGGACATTAAAAAATGTTTTCTTGAAATACACATGGACATCACACATTCTTTCCTTGGAATACACATAAACATCACAAACGTTTCTTCAAAATACAAAAGGACATCAAACAATTTTCCTTGGAATACACAAGAACTACGCGAAGATTTTTTTGGCAAAAACAAGGACACTACCAACGTTTCCTTTGCATACGCAAAACGATATAACAAACGTTTTCAGGGCATACACAAGGACATCAAATCAGTTTTCCTGGCATATAAAAGAACACTAGAGAGAGAGATTGTAAATTTATTACACTGATACTACAATAGTATTTGCCATCAAGGCACAGTAAAAAACAAACACATTGTCAACACATTATATATGGATTGATTTGATACGTAAAAACAAATTAATTGGTATTATATAAATGATGATGCGCTATCATAGTGGAACCTCGAACAGCTGCAACTACAATTTCTTTGGTGATAGTTGGACATAGAAAAAATCGCCTTCTAAAAATTTCAAAAAATGATGTCATTGTTCCTCGGGCGCCAATGAGCAATCCAATGACTTCTATTTGGTCCAATTCATACAGCTCTCTAAAATATTTAACACGAGGATCATATATAGCTTTCTTCTCTCTATCAACTTCTATCGCTTGATCAATACCTTGTTCAAAACGAACTCTTGGGTCAATTATAAATCCCACTTTTTTATCTTTATCGTAACACAAAATATCTACTCTTCGCGGAGACCCGTCTTCATCATGACATCCTACTTCCTCCTCCACTTTCCAGAATCTTTGACCGAAAGACGGGGCTAGCCGTAAACGTTTTGCAATAATTGACCTAATTTCATGATGCCTTGTATTTTTCAGTAGAGCACTTTTCTGACATTGTCCCAAAACATGACTAAGGGTTTCTTTCTCAGCTGTACAATGACGACACTGAGGAATGCATAGGTTCCTGCCAGGAATTGCTCTAACTGGATAATTGTTTGCTAACATCTTTAAACATGCCACCCATTCTAAAGTGGTTAGCCCGTCTTTTTCAATAATGACTTTATTTCCATATGGACATTCTTGAAATAATTTAACTCCTCGTCCTTTCTAAGGCAGATCACACCGATTGCTAAATTCTTTATCTCTTAGCATCTTTCGCAGAATTTGAGCTGGTTTTGTTTTTGGACATTTTTCTAACTTTTCCTCTACTTCTATTTTGTCCAATTGTAAGCCTTTGAAGCAAAGTTCTTTTTCCTCTTCCAAATTTCTAGCATATGCTAAAAACTGATCTTAAGATCTTATTAAAGTCATGCAGATGTTGTAGTGTTGCACTAAAGCTTCCCATGAGGCTTTAACAATTTGAAGACCCCGGAACTTTTTATGCGTATAAAGCATTGCATTATGAGTATCAGTGGGGATACCAATGATCTCTTTGACAGAGCTGCGAATAAGTTGGTCTAGGTCTGTCAAAAATTTCTTGGACAATTTATGTAACGGTGCAGTTTGAAGGGGGTAAATCAGTGTCGGCCAAAGATATTGATTATTGATTTTAATCTTTTGATGACGATACAGCATGGGTGAGCCTACAAGATTTTCGAGATCTTTTGTGAAATTTTTAATTGTTTGAGCAGGGTCAAAAATAATTTCATCGTTGAAATTAACACCCAAGTATTTCATTCGTTCACCCTTTCTAACTGATTGTATTCTACATCCTGGATACACCTCCAAAGCATCTTCACAAAGTTTTTCCTGTTTTATGTTAATCACTTTTGACTTATCATAATTATTTCATACCCAACTTTTTTGAAATTATTAACAGCAATTTTCGTCAACTTCGTAGCTGAGTCCTATCTATTATACTCAAACATATCACAAACGTTACCCTAGCGTACATGAGGACGTCACATACGTTATATTTTCACACAAAAGGACATCAAAAACGTTTTTGGCAAACACAAGAACAATACAAAAAATGTTTTAGCATAGACAAGTACATCAAACGTTTCCTTGACTTTAAAAAAGATACTAAATATCATATTCTTGGCATGCTGTGTAGACAGTTGCTAGCTAAGACCGGTAATTAGCGACAGCTTGGCCTGTTATGACATTTACCCTCAGTACAAATAGGTACTTTTGTAAAATATCTAGAACGGAAGTTCTAAAAAAGATATTGAAGAATTTAGTACGTGATTTTTTTAAATAAACCAACGTGCTATGGGATTTAGTCATAAACTTGCTTTCTACTTTTCAAAGAAAATCGTAAATGTATGGAGCCAGTCGAATTTATTGAAACATGTCAACAAATATGGTGTATAAGTAAGCGAGAAAGTAAGCTACTTTCTTGTTTAACTTCTTGCTTAACTTAAACCCATCGTTTTTACTATTTCCATTTGTTTGTGTGTTTTTAAGTCTTGCACGATCTCATACTTTTTTCATTGCAAGTGTCTTGGTAGCAGCCTTGACCTGAGCCTCGTGTCGTGATCTTCTCATTTCGCGAAAGGAAAACAGCACTCAGTGCTGGACAGACTCCAAGCCTTTCTATTCCTTGCTTCTTCGGGGGAGCTCCCCAACTGTTAAATCGGCATAAATTAAATAATTCTAAACAGAAAAGTAAGATTTGTATTCTATAAATATGTCGGTCTTCTTGGATTTTGGATAATTTAAATGTCCAGATAAGATAGGTGCAGTTTAGTTGTCACGAACAATGGTGCTCCTATTGTTCGGCTGTTTTATTTTTATCATTTTTCTTCCAAAATCCGTTATAAGTGACCTAAAGTACTAAAAATGGTAAAAAATCTGTCCCTTTAATTTGGATAATTCCTTTTAGCGGTTCCCTCATAAAGGAATAATTTTAAAATTTTTTATTTTGAATTTGTACCATATGGCGGTTTTTTCTTGTAACAGAACCCCGTTTTAACGAATTCAACTACACTAGCATGGTGTGAATTTTGGTATGCTTAAAATTAACTTGGATATTTTCTTCATATGCAAACAAAGGTCAATTATAATAAAATCTGTCTCGCGGGGAATTTTAAGAAACTGCAATTTAAAAAAATGATTTTTTCTTATATCGTAGCCAATCTGTAGTTCCTACAATTCTTGCATGATTTTCGAAACATTTAAAGTGTCGTTATCTGTGCCTACATATCTAAAAAGTCATTTCCAGATTTTAAAAATTCAAAAAATGTTGTTCATTTATAAATTTACAAAAAAAATCCTGTTTTATAAGATTCAAAAATATATTTTATTAATTGAAATACAATTGTTTTCGATTTTTCAGAAACCTAAAACTAACTTTTTAGAAATTATTCTAGAAATCACAAAACTTCAAACGTTATGAAAAACGTTTAGGAATTCTTGCATGTATTTAAACGCGTGGAAATAAATGAATTTGTGTCGTTTTGTTTTTTGAACGTTTTCAATAAGCCTCCTTTTGGGCCGGTCTAGTCTTGGCTGGTTCAATCTGATATGGGCCGGTCTAGTGTGGGCTCGTGTAATCTGGTATAGGCCGGTCTAGTGTGGTGTCTTTCAATCTGGTATGGGCCGGTCTAGTCTCGGCTGGTTCAATATGGTATAGGCCGGTCTAGTCTCGGCTGGTTCAATATGGTATGGGCCGGTCTAGTCTCGGCTGGTTCAATATAGTATGGGCCGGTCTGGACTTTTCTGGTCCTGGACGGGGTTATGATTTTTTAAGGGAGACCACATTATCACGTATCGTATATTGAGCTATTATATTAAACATTGCGCAGCCCATCGTGACCATTAGTTTTGATTAAATTTATTAATTTAATATTGATGTTGGGGATATGAACTGTTTTTTACTTACTATTTCACTTAATTAGAACAGATATAAATATTTAGTTTGGAATATTTTTACTCGAGCAAGCGGCCCTTCGGAGCCGCGGCCCTTCTGGAATTTTCCAGATTTCCAGACCAGCCAGTCCGCCGCTGGCAGGTAGTGTAAAAATTTCCATGAGGGTCGATGTGACCGAAAGCATATTAAAAAATAAACCAGGTAAATTGTGAAAATAAAATATGTATTTAATGCAATAAATAATTACAGCAGATATGCAATGCAACAGCATTGTCAAAGTTTTTAAGATAATATTATAAGCTTGTAAAAATTATTGCATGAAGTGTCATTATTCGTTAAACAAGATTAAGAAAAGTTAAATACAAATTGAATTCGATCATTTCTCCCAAAGATTAAGCCATACCAAAGTAAGTCGAAACATTATAATTTTACAAAGGAATAAAAACATACTAATATCAGTAGGTATAAGGAGTAAGTTTCACAAACAGTTCACAAAAATACATATCATCTGTGTCTGTGAGAAATCAAAAATGACCTAAATAAAATTTAAGCTGGAATTAAAATGAGCTATGTCATTAAAACAAAATAAAAAACATGCATTAACTGGTAATTACGAGTTTTTGAAACGCGTGAAATGTTCTATTCACATTTTTCTAAAAAGATCAAAATGATCTATTTACATAAATATGAAAAGTGAAAAATATTCTATTTATACGTTTTTTTAAAAGTGTAAAATATTCTATTTATATGTTTTTCTTAAATTCAAAATATTCTAATCACATATTTGTTTTTGAAAAATGCACATAAGTTTTATTTGCATGCTTTCATGAAGATGATATTTAACCTTTTTGTTGAGATAGTGCAATTTGTTTAAAACTACAGATGTATATGGATCATCTTGGTTTTTCACAGACAGTATAATCATTATGTGTGTAAGAATATTATGGTCGTTATTTTTTTAGCCAAGTAGGTAGTACGTATTAACGTACTGTAGATAAATTTGAACGATAAAATTAAAACCAAGATTAACATTTGAGGTATTGTTTTTAGGGATCACGCACCTTCAACAATAATTTCAGCAACGAGGAACATTTCCCTAAATTGACTTAACACACTTTCACTTGAAGGGAAGTTAATTGAGATTTTGGTAACACTTAAAACTGGGATCTGGTCGCGGAAGTAATCCCTAATGAAAATGTTTTCCAGTTCGGCAGTGGTATTTGACGGCCGTTCTACAATCAGAGATTTCAAATTTGGGTAAGTTTGTCCGAGGCAAACTTCAATTGGGACATGAGCATAGGATAAATCCCAAAGATCTGGTTCAAAATATTTTATCGTGAGACAATGAACTTGAGGCATTTTCGGAGCAACGAATTCCCCAACAACTCCCGTCCACTCAATTTCGTCCAAAGTAGCTGCACTAGAGCTAAGTATTTCTCTCATAATAGTAGCTCCTACAGAATACTCATCAGCGTCATCATACGTGTCCATGTCAACAAAGCCACCAAACCCGAATTTCCGGAGCAACAGCTGGTTCTGATGGTGGCTTGCCACTTGCTCCAGTGAGTTATCGCAGTGTAGCTTGCAGTCAAGTACATGTAATTCTTTGACAAGTTGAAGACGATTTGTGGGTTTCAAAAGAACGTGAAGATTTTCAGCGGCTACGTAAACTTCAATTAAATTAGGGGCATAATTTAGTATCTTTAGAAGGCCCACATCCGACATCTCAAGGCCACATTGAAATACCTTGAGGTGTTTAAAAGTTAGTCGTAATTCAGAAGGAATTTCATCCAAAATTGATTTAAGCCTTTCACATTGATCATCAAGATTTAAACATTCACGAAAAACAGATTCCAGTCTTTCATTTTGATCTTTAAAGTGGTTACATTTATAATCTGTCACGAAACTTATTGCCAATTGCTGAAGATTTGGCGCCTGGAATGAGAGAAGCCACCACAAATCTCTAAACAATATTTAAGCGTCAAGACGAAGTTGTGTAATGACGGGAGCGTGGGTTTCAAACAAGGAACTTATAACCGTATAGTAGGTACTTGGGTTAGAGTAACATTGTCCAACGAAGGAGAACTTGCTGAACGGCAGATGGCTAGAATTTTCCATGAGAGCTGTAAAATCTTCAAAAGACCGATCTGGATTAGATGATAAGTGATAGGCTTTTGGTTTTTCCGGTCTGTCGTTGCTTAAAAACAATATTTGAACGATCTTTCGCAATTGCTGTGATGCACAGCTTGCCCAGCTAAAGGAAACGAGTCGGCAATTTAATATCGCTTGCTTGTCCAAGTTGGCGAATATGGATTCGAGTATCTGCAAAATGTACAAATAACATTTATTTCACTAATACGTGCGACATGCGCCCCATAGCTAAATGCTAAGAACTTTAATTTAGTTATCCACGTCAAATTGTTTTTATAGAAAATAAATAACAACTGGCCAAATATAATCGTTGCAACAATTGCTACACCCTTAGAAAAATATAGGTGGATAAACGACTTTACTACTGCTAATTTGTAACTGGCGTCACTGTTACTTCGACATTTACACTAATAGCTGTTAATCGCTGTTAACAGGAATTTCAATTAAAGATTTGCCAATAATGCAGTTATCACCGCTTACAAAAATCACTGTTAGATTGAGAGAAGAATAATTGACGGCCTCTGTGAAACTTCCTCGAAGCAGCAGAATCGAGAAGGATCCGTAAACACAAAGCTTGTTCGTCAGAATTCTAACGAGGGAAAATCTCCCAACTCCCATCTCGAATGTAGGGACAAAAGAGGAAGCGTCCTTCAGAGGCTTCCTCAGACTGAGATTTATAAATCTCTGAGAGTCGGCTTAGAATTGGATTCGCGTGAACATCAAAATTTATACGCTCGTAGGATTTTTCTTTCCGTTACGTAAAATTCATTGAGGAATATTTCTGGCTCGTATTTCTTCTCGTTTCGATCGTAGCATATTTTATTTCGAAAAGATTAAGTTTCGTTTTTATAAGTTGAAGTGTAAGTTAAATAGTACGTAGAAATAAATGGTCGTAGGTCAATACATTAAGTAGTAAAATCTCCGTTTATTAAGTTTACATTTTGGACTCAACCCTGTATCCCGTCCGTTGGAATTCTGATCGAGTACGTGTTACGGTATCGTATCATTTTATGTTATTATAATTGTTAAAATAATTAATCTGGACGAAATCATAAAATTACAATATTTAGCTTTTCATTTTGTTTCGTATTTTCATAAGTAAAGTAAACGTATCATTCACTTAGGAATTTACAATTTGTTTTGGGAAAATACAATTCCCGTTTTCATTTCATTTTCGTAAATAAATTATTATCATTAATTCGTATATTAACAAAATATATTACTTGTACCTACGTTCATGAATTATTGCATATTGTGTGTTAACTATTCACTTATAATATAATTCGTAAGTAACTGTAAGTACATATAATTTCATTCATTCGATTGTATTTGCATCCATTAATTTACTTAGCTCACCGCACACCATCCCATTAGTTAGTAGGCAATTCATTTAAGTCTCTCCCCATATTGCCATTACCTCTCATCAGCCAGCAAGGACTAATAATTAATTTATAGCCATATGGGATAGCAGCACTTCGGCCAGCCAGTCCCTGCATAAACTAATTATTATTTTCCGGAAGTAGGAAAGATATTACAACGAATTATTTTTCCCTTTCTCAAAGGTGCGGGGTAGTACGAGACTGACCCCGTGACCCGTATTACGACCCGTGAAATAAAATTATATAGTTTAGTAGTTAGTTTGAAACTGATAGATTATAATTAGATAGACGAAAACTGAGTGTAAACTGAGACACTGCCAGTAGTTGCAAGTTCGAGATCGACACTTGCGTTGAGAGTAGAAGACAATTACAAATAATTAAGGTAATTTTAGTTTTGTACGGGCACACACTTGCGTTAATCCGTAGCAAGTAGTTGTTGTACCAAAGCGGCACTTGCGTCCTGAGTAGGCAGCAATTAAATATAGTTAAGTTAATTTAAATAATAAGTTCGGAAAATTGAAATCTATACATAACTAAAACTAGGCAAAATACATAATATTAGTTGAGACCACGGAAAACAGTACGCAACTTTAGTGACATAATACGGTCATTTCGAATTTACGGTATAGGTGTACTGCAGCGGAAAGCGTGAAAACTGTGAATTCTTAGGTAGATAATAGTGGTGGCTATTATAGCACTGCTCCACTTTCGCTTTCGTCCGTTATATTTTTGAGAGGCAGCAAGCCATTCTGGCGCTGGCACTACTCCGTATCTTACACAATAGAAAAGTTGCTGACTGTTTCGAGGTCGCCGAATCATTCCTATTTGAAAAGTGAATTTCATAAAGATTTAAAAGTTTTGACCGTAGGTATTTCAAAATATTAAAGTTTTATACGAACGTAGGTCGAATTTATCGTGAAGTGAGTTACAATTGTTGAATAAAATAGTAAAAGAATCGAATTGAATAAAAGTTGATTCCAGTAAAGCGGACAAGTTTGCAGAAATCGTAAAGTCGTAAGTTTTCTGATTTTTCTTTCATGCGTCCCGAGACGCAACATTTGGCCGCCGACTTACTGAATGGTATTTTGGATTTCTATATATTTGTAGGTTTTTATAAGTTACATTACGCTAACTTTTTACCGGTGTACCTAGTCATATTGTTCTCGTTCATTATAATTGTTAAAATTTGTGACTTTTCTATTCAGCCACGTGTGTATAAGAAAATAGTCAGACCAAAACATATTTGTAAGTCATTAATAAGGAAACCTCGTGCACGTAGAATTATCTATTATAGACATTTCCGGTATAATCACGCTCACGCCTATCGAGGGTTCCGTAGGACCCTACCATTTAATTTGCTCGATTAATACCGACCAAACGATACACGAATGAATATTTTGAGGTCCATATAATTACGTTAATGTTCGCCAATTTCGAATTTTATTTTATCTGAGTTATTTTCGTACCGTTTCGTTCGTTCGTTTATTTTTGATCGGTATTCCTCTCAGCCTTCCATTAACTTGGACTGAAACAAAGTCTACGCCCAACGTCGTCGTCGTTCATTTATTGTTAAAGGTCATTTCGTTCGTTATCTACGCATAAAAATTTATGTGTGAGGTCATTATTTTGAAACCGAAAGTCGAAACCGGTAAATCTAACCATAACGAAAATATTTAATCATAATTACGTTCATATTTGAATTAATTGAAATCGTGTCTTTTTGTTTCGTAGATTAATTTTATACCTTGACCAGTGGGGATGGTTCGATAGCCTCCTCCTCCTTAGAAATCCGTTCGTAGAAAAACTATACTGAATTTTATGTTTTGGACCGTGACCTATACTTGGATTAACGTATCGTTTCGCCGAATTTCAATCCGTACGTAGGGAAGATACCCGTATTTTGACAACGTGACCGTATTAAGAAGCCGTATCGTTTATTTCACCGTCCGTGGCCGTTGCCGTTCATCAATTTTACCGTGATAAAATCAACTCAGCCTAACGCGCTGTTTCTGATAGAGGTACATACGAAATATTACATACATATTATTATATATATTAACAGAACGTAGAATTTAGCTCGCTTTCGTAGGTGCTTATATTATACATATTGTGCATCGCATTAAGTGGAAGTTGCGCGAACGAATTGCCATACCCTCACTGCCAAGTAATCGACCCCATCAAATTCATACAATTTTTATAATTTCATAAAATTTTCGTATAACAAAAACGAGTTTATAATAATATATTTGATATTTTGTGTGTCCGTAGGCTTGCATTGACCGTAGTCTTCGCCGCATCCGTTGAATCATATATAAATACATACGTTGCCATCGACACGCCATTTCAAATACAAAATCTTACGTTCGTACATATTTCGCGTTTATGAACTTTCGTGACCTCAACCTGAACCGTACCGCATCGTATCCTCGAGTTCCATTCGACGCGTCTCTAATTAATTTAAATAATTTTCCCATTAAGGAAGTGAACTATTCGTCTGGCTAGACTTTCTAATTCTAAAATAGATAACTGCGAAAGTTTTTCTTTTGTGTGCGTTCGTTAACCTTACCGTTTAGATAAAATCACAAGCTTTTCAATCGTTATCACATTTAACCTCGCATTTCGAGGATTTCTTTGCTTTGTTATAGTTCTTAAACTTTTGAATACATTAACTAGACAATAGGAAAGAATTTCCGTTAGCTCGAATAAATCACAAATCAGAGCACCGTCGTGCTTAATATTCATCATTTCAGTCATTTATGCGAGACGACGGAAATTCTATAGGTAAAACTTATAAGTACGTAGGTTAATATAATATAGTCATTATCAAAATAATTATAAGTGGCATGACTTGAGGTCATACCAGATTGTAGGCACGAACCATTGGGGAACAAAAGAAAAGACGACTGACTCGTTGGTCTGATTTTCAAATTTAGTTAAGATATAGCCAGTAATTAGTTAATCAAATATATTTATTTCTACGCTCTAAGAAAATTTAACGTCGCCCTATTACGACAGTAGGTACTTAGTCATATGAAAGTAGGTACCCACACAAAAGAAAATCCTTCGTTTATTTAAGAGGCATACATAATATACAATTTATTACGGCCAACTGTTTATGGCACAATTACATACCACGATCTACCGACCTGGTATGTCAGCTAATGAATACGTCATTAACCGATTACACGCATTAATCCAACTACACCCGAACGTGGACAACGAAACGAAATTGAAAGTGTTAATTGAAGGATTGCCCGTATACTTAGCTGAACGAGTAATTGCTTGTCCGACTATCGATAGTCTGATCGACACGCTGAACCGTTTCCTTTCACACTCAATTTATTTAAATCACTACGGACAGTAGGATCCTAAATTAAGTTCATTAACGTACGTAGGGATACTCATTAAATCGAAGCTCAAATTTTCTTTCGGATAATATCTCCGAGATATTTCCACCCTGGCCGACGCAGGTAAAGCCGAAACTTCGAAAGACGACAAAGTTGAGGAAAATCGAAATCCTCTTGGTGACGTGGCTGCTGTTAAAGCTGAATCACCTTTGGCAACCGACGCTTCCGAATTTAGTAATTTTTCAGTCCACGGAGAAACTACATTAGAAAGTTTACCCACTGAATTACAAAGATTACCTGACGAAACCGAAACCCAATATTTAGAGCGAATTAATAAGGAAGCTAAGCGTTTCCATCGTGACGTAGACGAACTTTTTCGTGCCGGTAGCGGAGTTGAATTCGAAACCGTACCACAAATAAAGGAATTATTTTTCGAAATCGACCCTACGTTCGTTAGTACCGCAACTGGTGAGCCTGTATTAAAATTAAAGCGAGTAGACGAGGTGACCCGCTCCGTTTCTAAATTTTTCCAAACCAAAATGGTGGCACCTGTTGTCGTAACCGGTCAGAATGTAGGAGATAATGCTAATCCGGGTGGAAACACCAATACCGGAGGTGATGATGGAAGTGGTGGTGTACCTGCTCCCACTACAGGTGTTCCTGCCCCTAATAATATGACCCCTGCACACATAAGGGCAATTGTCGAGCCTTTTTATGAAATCTGTTCAGGTGGATTGGATCGTGATCAAATTCGTCTTATTAACGAACAACGATTAATTGATCCAATAGGTCATTATCGTGGTGAGCGTGAAGCCGCATTTTGGCTCATAGAATATAAAAACGAAATCGTCCGTAGGAACATAACTTCGTACCAAGCTATTATGTCCCTTGATCAATTATTAGAAGGTCCAGCCAAAACTTGGTGGTCATCCGAAAAGAATCTTCATATTGCGTCATTACATGAAAATGATCCCACCGAATGTGATCATATATGGGAGCAAATTATGGACTCCATGGTACTTCGTTTTGATAGAGCTCATATGTCCAGTCGAGCCGCATCCGAATTACCAAAAACTCTGTACCGACCGGGTATGGGAGGGAATGAATATGTAGCAGGTCGACTGCACGTTCTAACACAAATCGACCCGAATATGGGTACGGAAGCCAAAATCAAATCCTTAATTGAAGGATTACCTGATTTATTGGCCGACAAAGTCATGTCGTGTGTCAGTATTGACAATCTGACCAAAACATTGAATCGTCTCGTGGAAATTAATTCCAAGAAAGCGCAAGGTACGTACACTTACGATACCGTGGCTCAAAAGCCAGCCTTTGCTCGCAGTAATAAAGTCGCCGACGTCCCCGATATAAATAATGCCAATACGTTCGTAGGACACCCTAATTATAATAATAATAACAACCGTAATAATAATAACCAACGAAATAATAATAATTCCAATTCGAATCGTAGCCATACCAATAAGTATACCGACGTACAGTTTACAAATAGCTTTTCGGCAGCTCACAAAGCATCCTGCGTTACCCCAGATGGGAGGCCAACTTGCTTCCGTTGCCAAAGTCCCCGTCATAGTGTCTGGAAATGTTGGTTGTTCATGGACGAGAACAACATTCCATTACCTCCAGAAGCTGAAGGTTGGAAACGTAATCGTTCAGGTGGAAATAATTATAATTCTAATAATTATAATAATAATTCCGGCCACAACCAGAATCGTAATAATAATTATAATAATCGTAATAATTATAATAATAACCGATCGTACAACAACAATCAGAATCGTAATTCTGGTTACATAAATAATAATAATCAACAGAATTCGAACGTAGGGCAACCCTCACAACAAGAATTTATGCGCTTCATGCAATTATTTGCGCCGTTTTTGCAATCGAACGGTAATCAAAATAATTATCAAAGTAATTCTGATCGTAACGTGCTAATTACACCTATGGACAATGATAACGACATTGTTCCCCACATCGACCAAGTCAGAAATCGTATGGCTCAGAATCAGCCAAATTCTTCCAATATTCACATGCGTATGCTAAAATTTAAAATACCGAACGTAGAACCTGTATTAACTTATGAAGCAATACAGTCTGAGATTGCATTACGTAAGTTAAAGGGACACGCACTAACCGATAGTAGAAATCCCACTAATTGCGTAATTCCCGAATCCCTTTTCGAGTATCCCGACGTAAACAAAGTGCAATTAATTCGCTCAAACCGAATTTCTGGAAACGATATCCGTCGAGACTTCACATTCCAGCATATGAATCGAAAGGGTCTCAGTATAAATGTTTGACCGACACTGGTGCGTCCATCAGTAGTATTAGTCTGTTTGCCGTTGCTTGCCTAGGTATGACCGACTTAATTCAGCCTTGTCGTCTCATCCAAGCCGTATTATCAATCGATACGGGAACGCCGCATTTCATTGACAAGTTTATTTTTATTAAGGTCCAAATCCCAGAATTAGACGAATGGATTTTATGGGGTTTCTTTGTAATCGATACCCCTAGTAATGACGTTGTATTCGGTATGGATATGCTCATAGCTTACGATGCTATGGTACATTGCCGATTGGGAACTGTAAAGTTCACAAAAGTTGAAAATTGCATAAATACGAAACCTCAATTTATAACAGACAGCCAGCTGAATCATACTATATCTGCTAACAGTCGAGTAGGTAGGGTTGTACGAAACCTTCTTCCCACATTTAATCGTATAGAACGTAGTCAACGTGTTGTTAATGATTATGATAGCATGGCCGTAGAATGTATGTCCCAAAGTGATAAACTTACATTTTCTCAAAATTTAAACCCTTTAAATTTACCGTTTTTGCCCGTAGTAACTCCAGACCGTAGGACACCCACACAAATTAGCTGTGCTAATACGATTCGCCTGGAAGTAGATACAACCAGTTCCTTCGATAAGGAAGTGAAAAGTATTGACACATCTATTATGTCAAGCACGGCCGAAGCCGAGCTCCCTAAATATAAATTACGTTTATTTACGATTAATCCCGTCCAACTGACTGTAGAACACCCAACTAAAATTCCTATTTATACGTCTAACCGCAATTATTCAGGCCCGATCGTAATTGAGCCCAGTTTTTACCTATTTAATAAATATGGTGCATTAATTGAGGAAAATCGCATCACTATTCATAATGGCTCAGGTTATTGTCATGCAATTAGTCTAGATGAGGACTTCGTTCTCCCGAAATTAGGATTATTTACTACGTATCGCCCGCTTCCCCAATGTTATATGCGTAGCACGAAAATAAATATAGACGACCAGCAATGCCCTATAGGTGACGAAACTAAACCTATTCCGGATGTAATTCCGGGTAGCCAAGAGCTCACGGATGACGAATGGAGCCAATTTAAAATATTCGAAGGTTTATCCGTTTTTGAAAAACGGGTCGTGCGAATGTTGTTATCCAAATATTATTCTGTATTTGGCTGGAAAGCAGAGGATTTCCATTCCTCAATCGTGGATCCATTAACAGGAAAAACTCTACAGGTAACTATAGATTTATTAGATCCGACGCCCCTCATACAAACTCCCGCCGCTATGTCAAATTTATTTAAGGTCGTGTGCCGCGATGACACCGACGATTTATTAATGAAACAGATTATCGAGCCCTGTCATTCTAATTGGGTTTCCCAACAACGAGTAGTTAGGAAAGGCGCTAATGGTTGGCGTCCAGTTTTAGATCTTCGAGAAATTAATAGACGGGTAAAACCGATCGCGGTGCCCTTACCTCCGATCGTAGACGAGATTAATAAGTTAGCAGACTGTTCACATTACTGTCAACTCGACATGGCAAGTTCATACCAACAAATCGAGGTGCATGAAGACAGTAGGAATTATCTCGCATATATTAATCATACGGGTACATGGCGATTCAAGCGACTTGCATTTGGTTTTATAAATAGTGGGGCACTTTTTCAATCCGCTATGTCTAAAATTATGAAGCCCTACAATCATAAATGGTTGAGTCAATACGTAGATGACTCAGGGTTTGGAGGAAAGAGTTTCGAAGAAATGCTTCATCGACTCGAATTACTCCTTTGGCTTTTCGTTCAGGCTAACATAAAATTGAAGCCGAGTAAATGTTACATCGGTTTCCCTAGTATAATATTTTTAGGACATCGTGTCAGTAAAGAGGGTGTGTCAATTGATGCAGATCGCATTAAAACAATTGTTGAGTACCCTTACCCCACTAATACGACTGAAATCCGTCGATTTATAGGGATTTCCAATTTCTTTCGACGTATGATTCATGGCTATTCTCGTTTAGCTCGGCCTTTGTACCGTCTTCTCATGAAAGATGTACCGTTTGTCTTCGATTCTTCCTGCCGTGAAGCAGTTGACAAAATAAAATCGGCAATTACGAATTCTCCCGTTCTCGCGTTTCCAGATGACAACGCACAACTCGAGTTGTGGACCGACGCCTCCGAATTTGAAATTGCGGGCTGTTTAGTCCAGAAAGTAGGGAAACTCCGTCGTCCCCTCGGTTTTGCTTCGCATACCTTAACCACGGCCGAAAGAAAATGGTCCGTGACGGATAAGGAATGCTACGCCATAATTCATTCGTTACAAAAATTTAGAAATTTTGTTCTGGGTAGGAAAGTGCACATTTACACTGACCATTCCGCCCTCACGTCTATATTACATACGTCGGAATGTAATAGCCGTTTAATTCGTTGGAGTCTAAAACTCAGTGAATACGATCTGAAAATCTATCACGTCGCAGGCAAAGCCAATGAAATGGCAGATGGTTTAAGTCGTCCTCCGAGAAACTGCCATGCTCGTACTCCCGAAAGTGAACCGGAAGTCCGTTCCATTCACATCCGTTCAATCAAAGATGTTGATTTTATCAAACGATGTGATCGCATTAAGACAGACCTCGAAAAACTGAAAACCTTACAAATTAACGACAGGCGAATAGGTAAAATCATTATTTCCCTTCGAAAAGATATAGAAAATAAATTTTTAGGGTACAATAAATATCGCAAAAATTTTCAACTAAACCCCGACTCCGGCATCCTTGAACGTCTATCAGGTGAACCATTAGGTAAACTTTGGGTTAGTGTACTTACTGAAGATTTAGCTCGCCAAGCAATTAAATATTTACATTCGCGTTCGCATTTAGGCCACGAAAAGATTTATGCAGCTCTACGGGAAGAGTATTGGTTCTTCCAAATGCATAAGTTAGTCATGGGAGTGTGTCGCTCGTGTGACACCTGTCAACGTCATTTCATTCAACGTAAGCGCCGTTCTGGTCCGTTGCATGTGATGATTACGCCTCAACTTCCTTACGCGAAAATGTCAATTGATTATCTCGGCCCGTTGAATCGAACTCAGGCAGGTAATCAATATATTTTGGCATGCATCGATCAATGTACTAGGTACATATATTTATTTCCGACTGTAGGTCCCACCACAGCCGAAACGATACGTTGCCTCGAACCCCTAGTGCAAAAACATAAAATTCAAGCTTTCGTCTCCGACAATGGAGCCGCATTTACGTCCAATGAATATTTTCGTTTTTGCGAAAATTACGGAATCATCCGTATTGCTACTTCAGCTCGTCACGCCAGCAGTAATGCTTTCGTAGAGCGCAGTAACTCTACTTTCGGTTCGATATTGAAAAAGTTAAAATTTGACTCACAGGAACCTTGGGATTCCTTATTACCGCATGTAGCTAATGAGTATAATGCTGCCAAGCACAGCAGTACCGGGTATAGCCCATATTTTTTAATGTATGGACGTTCACTTACCCACCCCTACGATCAGGCCGTAACCGAAAGTTCTTCGAGTGACGATGACCCCGAGAGGCATCTCATTAGAATTGGTGAGCTATTTAAGCATCGCATGCAAGCTCATCAAAATTCGTGCGAAAATCAATTGAAAAGAAAATTAGATTTTGACCGTAGGCATCCACACACTAATTTTAATATCGGTAATTTAGTACTTAAACGAAATTATACGCGCAAAACCGGCACCCCAAGTAAATTTATGGTACGCTATTCTGGTCCCTATAAAATTTATAGTTTAATTGAAAATGAACACGTCTACTTTTTATGTCCCGTTGATTTTGACTTATTGAACCCTGACAAACCTACGGAAGTTGAAATGGTCCATGGCCATAATTTGTTATTATATATTCCCTCACTACTCGATCAACCTCCAGCTGAGGTGGATCAAAATTTGGAATGGCTAAATTTATTCAAGCCGACCGCGGCTGATCATGTATTTTTTATTGAGCCTACGATCGACCCTACTGAGGAACCCCACGAGGATGGTTCCAATATTTTCCCAGATGTAGTCCCTAGAGGTATGTATAATCGTAGTGCTACTTCTTTTCGTGAGCCACTACCGAGTGCTCCGCCCTACGAACTTCTATCTGATTCCGACGATGATGACAACGATTCGACCCCTAGCCACGAAAGTACTGACGCCTCTCATCACTCGTGGCGAGGCCAAACTATCATTGAAACTCCCGAATCTAAAAATTCACCCGCTTCACGGGGGGGAGAAGGGAGTGGTTCCGTGTCTGCCGGGACACGTCAGGAAAATTCTCATGTAAGTCCGCGTAATCGTACATGTAGTGTTTGGGATCGCTTCGATAGCGCCCAAGAAACATTTTCGTCACCATCTCCGAATAGAAATGTAATTTCTCCAGCCACTATGAAACCTAAAACTCCGCCGAAATTAGTCGTAAGATCTCCTAAGATTAAAACTCCAACGCCTTTACCGCCTACTAACACTAATAATTTACAGGGTAATATACAAAATGAAATGAATGTAGAGCCCGTAGCTCCCACCGCTCCTGGATCGTCAAGATCCCAAATACCAGTTTTGTTATCCGATGAATCACGGCGACCCCAAAGAAATCGTAAATGGAACACTAGATATGATCCAGCAACTTTCGAATTGGGTAAATTACAAACCCCAGAGCTTGACCGTAGTTTTGCTTTCGCCCAATTTACGGACTTGATGTCTCAAGTTCAAAAGAATATTTTTGCAAGTAGTTACTCTGAGCAAAGTAGTGTAGAAGATGTAGATTGATATGCAAAATCGAACGAATGAAAAATATGTATATATATTAATTAAAAGGTTTGATTTAACTGTGTGCGTGCAAAATGTAAGATGAGTAACATTAGCGAGGACGATCTCCTGATGGCCAGCGACGACGAAGAGGTGACAATAAATCCGGGCGAGGATGAAAATTTAATTTTAATGGATGTTGACGAAGACAGTCCAAAGAAAGTTGTAATTACGGAGGCTCCCGATAGTCCCGAGATAAAAATGTTGGAAGACCAAGATCCAGACTTGGGGGAGGATCAAAAGAAGCGTCGAACAGCATTGGATGTATTGAAGGAGACCTTCGCAGAAATACATCGAAAAATCGAAAATGAAGAGGAAGCGTTAAAATACATGGAAGTTGCGGAGTCAAGCGGAGCTCCAGCAGAAAAAGTTGAAATTGAAAAGTGTGAACCGAAGTTACCTGTACCGAAAATCCGTGAGTGTCCCGTCTGTATTAACAGAGGCATCAAGGAGAATCTGCGACACGTCTTCGACGAGTGTCCCGTAAAACGAACTCAGCGGCTCCAGCCGTTGTCTCCGAATGTGAAATTGTGTTGGTCATGCCAGGGACCGCATTTGTATCGTAACTGTCCGCTTCGGAATTCTTGGTATTGAAAGATTAATTAACGAACGTAGAAGCTGTAGAGTTGTAAAAAGTAGTTAGGCTTCATAATATTCATTTCTTAGGTTAAAATTTATTTTGAATTTCATTTTCATATTAAAATATTGAATGTAGAAATTACGGCGAAATTCGATAGAGTAAAAAATTTTCGTATGTAGATAAAAGTGAAACGAAAGTAGAGTGAAATTTTACCGTTCTGTATCCAGCGGATATAATTGGGGAGTTTTTACTTTTTATTTTTATTTTTTTTTATTTCCTCTCCACCTTCCGTTGCATCCAGATGGAAAATTCTCCAAATATTGAATCGATCGTAGGAGGCGCCTTCGTAACAGAACTCAAGAAAAACGAGTTTCTTATGCCGCTCCCGAAATTAATGTACTTGTCAAAGCCCGTAGAAGGTCCCAATAATCATCCTTGGGAAGGTAAAAATTAATCGAACGTAGCCACTGTAATATAATATAAACAATTTTTTTTGTAGAAATTATCGAATTAACGAACGTAGGAGGTTAATTGTGTGAGTGTTTTCTTTTATTAGCTCACAGGTATATTCCGTCACAATTCGAAATTGATGACAAGGATGAGGACGATGTCGAAATCGTGCCTGAAATGATGCTTCACGCTGAAGATCAAGAATACGAATTCCCGTATTCTGGATTCCAGAAAAATTGGACTTACCACCAAGACGAAAATGGTAAATGGATTGGATTGTACAAGAAAGATTACCGTGATCCGCTAGAAGATAGGATCCGATATCTCGATGTCCAGATGAAAGCTGTATCGTTGGACGCGAAGCGATATCACCGATATCGTATTACGAAACCGATTGACCGTACTCATGTCAAGCGTGACAGAGAAGGAGATATTCCTGAAGATCCAAAAGGTCACAAGATCTACGCTGTTGAAAGGGGTAGTAAAAAGACGGAGGTAGAATTAGCTCCGCTCCCGACCCCTCCGAAACCCAGAGTCCCGAAACACGAATGGGCTATTGCCGCTTACGATGGTCGATTGATTCATCATCGAGTTCGTAGGCAGTGAACCGTTCCCTGTAGGGAAATTGTCGTTTTTCCAACCACAGCCTTTTGCTGATTGGTTGGGATAAATAATGTTGTATATTTTGTTTGACGTATAATTTATGTTGTGCCCGTAGGTACTTTTGATTTTGTAGTTCAAAAATGCGTGTGCCTTAAGTAGGTACTTATTGTAATAGTAGTGACCGTAGTATTTTGTGTGTTATTTTATATATTGGATTCATGACGTTTCATGAATGGTTAAAGACATGACCGTAGAAATTAGAATTTTCATTTCCACTCATCAGCGAGTGCATCGTTCAAAGTATATTATTAATCGTTTGACTTACCGTATTTTCCTATGGAGATAGATCTCAGAGAAAATCAGACTTATAATCATAAAATAAATTTCGTTAATCGTACAATTTAATGATGAGGCAAATTATGGTTTTAAGCCCTCATTCAATTCGTTAATATGTTGCCATTTATATCGTTATATAAATCCATAACCCTTTTGGCGGATCAGATATTATTTTCGTAAATAAAAGCTTGAGCGTAGGAAAACAAATTAAATGTGTGTGCATTTCTTTCACATCAATTTCTTTTCAGTTTCATTACCGTTTTCGGTCTTACCCGTTCGGACGTCGAGCGCGGACGTCGACACTTGGGCGAGGATTTGAGAGAAGAATAATTGACGGCCTCTGTGAAACTTCCTCGAAGCAGCAGAATCGAGAAGGATCCGTAAACACAAAGCTTGTTCGTCAGAATTCTAACGAGGGAAAATCTCCCAACTCCCATCTCGAATGTAGGGACAAAAGAGGAAGCGTCCTTCAGAGGCTTCCTCAGACTGAGATTTATAAATCTCTGAGAGTCGGCTTAGAATTGGATTCGCGTGAACATCAAAATTTATACGCTCGTAGGATTTTTCTTTCCGTTACGTAAAATTCATTGAGGAATATTTCTGGCTCGTATTTCTTCTCGTTTCGATCGTAGCATATTTTATTTCGAAAAGATTAAGTTTCGTTTTTATAAGTTGAAGTGTAAGTTAAATAGTACGTAGAAATAAATGGTCGTAGGTCAATACATTAAGTAGTAAAATCTCCGTTTATTAAGTTTACATTTTGGACTCAACCCTGTATCCCGTCCGTTGGAATTCTGATCGAGTACGTGTTACGGTATCGTATCATTTTATGTTATTATAATTGTTAAAATAATTAATCTGGACGAAATCATAAAATTACAATATTTAGCTTTTCATTTTGTTTCGTATTTTCATAAGTAAAGTAAACGTATCATTCACTTAGGAATTTACAATTTGTTTTGGGAAAATACAATTCCCGTTTTCATTTCATTTTCGTAAATAAATTATTATCATTAATTCGTATATTAACAAAATATATTACTTGTACCTACGTTCATGAATTATTGCATATTGTGTGTTAACTATTCACTTATAATATAATTCGTAAGTAACTGTAAGTACATATAATTTCATTCATTCGATTGTATTTGCATCCATTAATTTACTTAGCTCACCGCACACCATCCCATTAGTTAGTAGGCAATTCATTTAAGTCTCTCCCCATATTGCCATTACCTCTCATCAGCCAGCAAGGACTAATAATTAATTTATAGCCATATGGGATAGCAGCACTTCGGCCAGCCAGTCCCTGCATAAACTAATTATTATTTTCCGGAAGTAGGAAAGATATTACAACGAATTATTTTTCCCTTTCTCAAGATCACCTAACAGCAAATCCTATTGAATGATTTTATTAGTTACAAAATAACACCAAAAGTTGGATTCGAACTCGCAACATTCGTCATAGGTACCTTCCAGCCCTAAACACTGGACTGACGCAGCACATTTAGTAATAGATCACTAGTTTAACATACATATACAGTGACATAAAAGCTTTAACAGGTTTACTGTTGATTTCAACAGATTTACGGTCGGGGTTTGTAACAACAGCCCTGTTACAGGGACTTACTGAATTCCTGACTCTCAAATATTTTTAAATTTACTAACAAAATTGTTAGCTCTATTGAACAAGATTCTTGGAACTTGTCTAAGCGTGTACAAAAAAATCATTTATTGCAGTCACTGTAGAAGGAGTAGGGACAGGGGCGTATTTTTACATTGAATACAAAAATGTTAAAAGTTGAAAGTTCATTATTGTAAAAGAGTTGTCCGCTTTCATAGTGTAATAATTAAAAGTTTTATTCTTGAATTATATTACTTACATGGGGTATCTTAAACACTGCTTTCTCCAGGATGCCAGACGAATTTGGATCAATCAGCTCAACTTCAGCATTTACAGCTCCATCCAACTCTGTTCCTCTTCCATTTCCTTCGCGTTTGCTGCTTCTGTGATCAAGGTCATGGGTGTTGCCGGTTATTTCAAGCATTTTTGCTGAAATACTTGCAGACACATTCTTGTGATTCATGATGAACCCTATGAGAATATTCGAAGTTAACGAAAACGTAACAGAAACAGCAGAACGATCAAGGAAGCTTCGAGACCTCCAACCTGGTTAGGGAAAAATCCTGCAAGACGATAAATATAATTTAATTTGATTCAACTCACAATTCAATTTTATTAGTGCTGATGTGAATTACGGATCTATACAGAAATTATTAAAGAACGCACTATCAACTATTAACATGTTAGAAATTCATCGTTAACGCTTACAATATGCTGTTATTGCACTCACGCAAATGACAAAATTACCTGTTTCTCTTACTCTTGTTGATCCAGCAGAACTTAGAGCTCACAACTATTAAACTATGAGCAACTTGAAATGAAACTGAAAATGAAATGTTTATGACAAATTCAGCTAAAAATGAAAGATCTAAATAAATATTAACTATTTACAGTAATAAAGCTTGCAAAAAATAATGCTGTATTAAATAATTACCTTTACTGTTTTACACAAATGCTCAGAACTGTTGCCACAGTTGAGAATAATTTTTTGCACATGATCAATGGTGCAAAATATGGAATTACTAATTACTTATTTTGGATTACTAATAGCTGGAAATTTCGGAGTAAACTAAATCGAGATACTGAAAACTAACACTGTTAAATGTTCTTAAAACTAAGAAATAGGTAAAGATTTATAGATAACTTCTTGCAGTCACTCGCTTATAAAATAATAAACTGCAAAATTACTTCAAATTGACGACTAAGCCAAAGGAAACTAACACACTGAATGTGAGACTTTGTAACATGCAACAGGTGACAGGTGACAAAAATGAATGAAAAGTAAAAGAAATAACACAATTACAGTAAAATAGTAAAAGCAAATGGTTTTGAATGTTGGCGGGAAGCTTGTATTTCTCGATGGTTTGCTAGTTACTTATTTCCTGGAAAATACAGTAGTGCTTCACACTAGTCAAACTTTAACCATTTCTTATTTAGGTATTTGTATTTGACATGTCAAACTTTTCGAATTTAAAATTCCAAAAAATCTTAATTATTATCTGACTGTACCCATGTTAATCTGAACAGTGTTTCCCCTTGTCCAAATATTGCAAAAGAATAATGTATGTCAATTTTTTTTCGAAATTTTAAAACTTCTATCTTGTGTGTAGTCTAGGCTATGCCATATACAGACATTCTCTATTTTTTGTCAGGCTCAAAATGTTGTACAATGTGAACTTCCAAATGTCCGAATCATTCCATTGTTTCAAAATTAAAAACAAAATACTGGAAAATGCGTAGAGTTCACTGTTATGCAGGCCTTTGCTTTACCACACACAGAACAGGTTATCTGTGATGAAACAGTAATTACTACAAAATCTTAGCGGAAAAGGCAGTGTAAATATATCTTAAGTTTTTCTATAACCTTGGCCAAGGGACTAAACAGAGAAACCAACGTAATTACAACGATCAGAATTTATTTTCGGCTCGTAACACATTATAATTATTTTATAGTTTTATTTTTAAATTTTGCAACATAAAATGAAATAGAATAAGATAGACACCGAAATACTAATAAATGAGCAGCTTTCGCTTTAGGATATAATTATAACTATTAACATTTTAATAAAAACTGAAATGCAATACAGCAAATATATATCTATTATGTATATGCGTATGGTATAGGCAACCACAATTAGCATTTAAAATGCACAGCTGATGAACACTACATAAGAAGTTCACTGTGTTTGTTACACTAAAATTCATATAGGAGAATTACATCATTCACAATATTGTAAAATGTTTTCACAGTGAATTCAATAAATCAGAAATATTCCTCAATGCGAATGACAGGGATATTAGGCCGACGCCGATTTATTTTCCCACGCATATTTCGTACCCTACGGATACCCACACGTGACACCTGTAGCCATGACAATCCAGTCAAATTCAATTGCATGCAAATCCATTTCCATTGAGTCACCGGTGAGTGGCTGTGTTGGAGACTGGCAAGGCGCTCTAATCCCAGAACAACTCCACTGACACATACCAAACAAACCCAAAAGAACAATAGAGATGCAATCAAATTTGACGTCATTGACAACGATGCAGGCCTGTTTTTCACGCTTTGGGATGCTTCTTTCACCCACACAAACGCTAATGTATCCCTGCGCATGGCTGGTTACTTATGCTCTAGCCAATTAAATAACCCAGACCCAATGACCATGCGCCAAAAAAACGAGCTAAAAAAGTCGCTTCCTTTGTAGTCATTGACAAAAACCCAGCCGATATCTTCTTTGCAAGGCTGATCCTGGCCTTTGGAGAATAATGTAATCTTGGGCAAATCAATATTTTGGTTTGAATTGGATCACTGTCAAATTAGGATTTTCTTGTAATGATGACTGCGCACATTGTAGGTGAAACGCTTGAGTGGTTTCGTGGCATAGACAGCAAGCGGCTGGAGTGGACTTTGGATGCAGTGGGATTTGGCTTCAAGCGAGATGAGATTTAGGTAAAGTGGGCCGTGGCTAAAGTCGGCAGCGGCTAAAGTGGTTTTTGGCTTTAAAGCTTGCTGGGATTAGCGTGGCGCGGGCTAGCCAAAGTTCACTTCAGCCGCAGCCAACTTTAGCCTAGCAGTAGGTATATATGCCGAATTTTGTGACCAGGTAAATCCTTAATTGGCTTGGGCAGGTGCAAATTAGAGTGTGGGGGACATCCCCTAGTTGCGTAGGGTAAGGGTGCGGATGGTTGCGTAGGGTGAGGGTGGTTCGGTTGAGACTGGGGTAGCAAACGGCTAAGGTAGTTGTTAAAAGAGCGAGTTAGATGAGATTGTGAGTGGGAAGTAATTTGGGGATGCTGAGGGCCGTGCGGGATCGTGCCATGGTTAATGGTGGGGTAGCGAATTGCTAGGGTAGATGGTGAATGTGAGTGAGTTGGATACGATGGAAAGCGGGAAGTAATTTTTGTATAAAATGTAATAGAAAGGGCAGTTGGATTTTTTTGTGAACGAGAAGGGAAGAATGAAAAATGAAAATTGAATGGGACGAGGGAGTGAGATCATTCGTATATGGTATATGGCATGCGTTTCTGATATGCCTATAGCGATGTTGTTTGAATAGGGAGATGCTGATCCGCATAAATTATTATGAGCTGCCGTCGTAAAAATAATTGGCTTGTGACTGCCGACGTGACGCGCATTGTGTGAACTGGAACTGCACGAACAGTAAAATGCGTAGAAGTCCAAATAAGGCAGTGGCGGGAGCATGGGAAACACTTGTATGAATCAGATTCTCGAACTGGGATCAAGCGATAAGTGTAAGTTGAAACCAAAGTTCGGTGATTAGTCACTAATCGTAATGGGAGAACATTAATTATTATTGTCTTGGTGGACTGAGGATCCAGAAATAGAAACGAAATGAAAACGAAATCTGTGTCAGTGTGCCGTTGGTTCTGGAGAGCGAGGAGTTTTGATTCTTTTATTTTTTGGATTTAATTCAAAAGCTGGGAAAAATGGCTCGTGAGTGATTTAATTTACATAATAAAGGCGTATTGTTTGCATTGTGTTGGAGACGAAGGAAGTTTGGAGGGTGAGTTCATTTATGATTAGTGATTGTTTGCTTTTTGTTGAGTTTTGAATAGATTGCAATGGACTGAGTTGCATCGATTGTGTGACAAAAGGGTGTTACTATGTTTGGTTGACGACTGGGAAGGACTACTGTCTGCATGACATGTCAGAAGCGGATGACTACATATTTCTCGTTGCAAGATTCAAGGAAGCTTGTGGACATATTGATGCATGGCACTTCCCTGTTATTGCTGGAAGTGTAGCAGGAGGACTCATGCTTTTGATTTTTGTGGGACTGGTGATTTGGCTAAGCTTCAAGAACCGACTTCAACGATTTCGGTTGGTCGAGACTGAGAGACTCTTGAATCGTAAAGGAGAAGTGGAGACTCTAGCCCACACCAACAATGCTGAGGTGATTTTGATTTAGATGTCTGATTTTGCATTGTGATTTATGTGAGAGTGCAAGGGGAAAGAAAGGGTTAAATTTGGTAAGTGCGTATCTAATATGTGAATTTTGTTTTATTGTTTATTTAAAGAATGGACAGCAATACTCTCATGCTGAGGCTCGTGAGAAGCTTGGGACTCCAACGGCTCCAGCTTACGAGAATGTTCGGGGTGACGGGGATTTTCGGTTGGCTGAGGTTCTCCGAACCATCCATGAGACCCGGTTCTAAAACCGAGGATTCCATGGGAAAGTTCAATTTTTATTTCAATGCTTTCCCATGATTGTTTGTGCTGACTCGTGCCTATATTTTTATTTTTAAATATTACGAGCAGCACTCTCATTTATGTTTAATTCTTGACTGATTAATAAAATTGACAAGCTCTTTATACATTTAAACAAGTTGGCTTTCATTCATTCATTCATTCAGTTGTTCAAGTAAGTAAGTAAGTAAGTAACTGATACATTATTTTTATGTGTATAGCTAACAGGTCGAATGTTTTTTACTTCTCATATTATGCCTCAGATGTTCCAATCAGTCAATTTTGAAAAGTGTCAAATGTTGGGTATTTTCATCTCTGAAAAGTGCAAAATGTTCTATTTACATATTTTTTAAAAGTGCAAAATGCTCCAATTAAATGTTTTAAAAAGTGTCAAATGATCAATTGACTTATTTTTAAAAAGTATAGAATTCTCTATTAGTTGATTTTCAATTTGTTAAATGCTGATTTTGTCTGTTTTTAAAAAGTGCTAAATGCTGTATTGTCTGTTTAAGAAAAGTGTAAAATGTTCTGTTTATGTATTTCTTAAAAGCGTGAAATGATTCATATGCTTATTTTTTTAAAATTACAAAATGCTATGTCTATCGATTTTTCAAAATTCTAAACTGCTATATTTACCTGTTTTTGAAAGGTGCAAAATGTTTATTTATTTCATTTTAGAAAAGTGCAAAAAGTTATATTTATTTAATTTTACATCGTGTAAAAATGTTCATTATTATTATGCATTATTATTATTATTATTATTATTGTTCAAAAGTTCATAATGCTGTGCTGATTCATTTTTAGAACACAGAAAAATCTGAAAACATATAATAATATGATGTAGTTTTTACATTTGCCCACCCGAAAAAAAATTCCTAGATCATGGCTTGCTAAATTACATTGGACACGGTTAATCCTCGTGTCCATACCGCTGAACTGGTTTGTAGGAACGACCATATCTGGAACGAGCTCCAGCCTGTTCTTGAACAATTTGGATGACAGCAGGAGCTTCATCGTGATGTTCAGGATGTTGTTGTTGTGGACGTTGAGGCTCCTGCTGAATTTCGATGTGACCGGGGTGCGGTGGCACTATGTGCGGAAAGTTAACCTCGTCAGCTAAGTTGACTTCATTAAAAAGTGCATGAGGAGGAGGTGGAGCAAGATGATCTGCTGGTGGGGGTGGTAGATGACGATCATACTGGACCAGCTCCATGTCTTCGTCAAGAAGGTTACCGTAGTGTCGACGACGATATGATTTATAAATCCAATATCCAAGCCCACCTAGCCCAACCAGAGCCAATCCAACAGGCAATCCAACTGTTAACCCTAGTCGCATAAAAACATAAAATTTATCACATTTAACAATTGGGTTTACTGTGGAAAATGTTCTATTTACATGTTTTTTTAAAAGCGTAAAGTGTTCTGTTCAAATGTATTTGAAAGTTCAAATTGTGGAGATAGTTTGCTAACTCTTGCCCTGAACGGAATGTCATGTCCCAAAAGGAAAGTCACACCGGTTCAAAAATTTTAGTTTTTTTAAATAAGTGGGATGGGAAAGCCTCTCTAAAAGCCTTAAATCACAAAATAAAAAAGTACCAATGCAAAAGCATTAACTTTCTACTTTGTTAGGCAAGACTTATCAAACAACACCTCATAATTTTCTATTCTTTCGTTTTTGAAAAGTACAAAACAGTCTATTTGTATGTTTTGAAAATTTTAAAATGATCAAATCGAAAAGATTTCGAGACATTTTTGAATATTTTTGTAGACAGTTGATATTTTGTTTAGCTAAAAATGGATATGGGACATTTTGGTTCTTCACATACGATATCAGTATATTATTATTTAAATAAACATACAGTAGTTACTCTCGTCATTTAACTGCGTCGGTGGTGGTGGTGGACACTCGTCTTGGGTCTGAAAAATCTTCAGAATCTCTATTCCCAGATTAGCCAAATTCACAATGCAGCTCTCAGTCCCGTTAGTCAGCTCTACAAAGAGCCTTCCGACTTTGACGCAACTGATGCAGTCGCCTGCAATAATATACAAGATGTAAAATGAGTGAGTACTGAAACTAAAACAATACAAGAATGATAGTTTATAGAATATAATTTTGCTTTAGTTTCAGTACTCACTCATTTTAAGATCGGTAGAAAAAACAACAAGCAAAAAAGTAAATTAAATGGCTCAAACAAGCTGCACTTTCTTCTACAAATTCAAAAAATGCGCCCTGCCACATGAGCGCAAATCAAGCATGCTATGGTACTACCTGTAGGTATAGTTTGATAAGTCATGTCTATAAGGGAACGACTTGAACAGCCTATAAACATAACCTAAACACAAATGATATTACATATCAGGCAAGGATTACTAGCATGGGCATGACTTATCCAACGAAGCCCCCAGTGAGTATTTTTTGGAAACTCGTGCTTTATTTGGTATGACATAACTCATTTTGATTTTAGTTTAAATTGGATATAGGCCGTTTTCGTTCTTCGCAGACAATGTTTGAATGATAATATGTACTAACAGTACGAGGATTGCGGATATGACATAATTACATTCATGAATAATTAATAATGACTGCCGTTGAGAACTCCATGACTCCCGTCGTCCCTGTCTGAGAGATTGTCTTGAGAGTTATTAGAATTAAGGTTTGAGCTTGCGTGGTCTCTACATCCGAGTCTAGAGGAATATTTGGTGGAATACTCTTTTCCAGGATTCGTGCTTGAGCTACTTCCGTCCCCATCATCCCAACGTGCTGGAGCCCCACACTGGCTGCATGCATTTTTGATTTCTTTCTTCGTCCAAGTATAGACAGAGCTCCTATGTAATTACAACAAAACCATATAAGAACATTATTACAACGAACATACAGATATTACAATGTCAGAGGTGTAGTCTAGTACCCATAAAAAGGTCTTTAATTTATGTAAACTAGATATATCAACACAGTATAGCACAAATAGCTTTAACTACCAAACTTATGTTCAGATATTAGACTGCACTTGAAGCATGAAATTAAAATAATTATCATGCAATAAACGGTAATAAAAAAATCAAGCACAACTATGTACCTATACTATAACCCAGCCCCCCATAACTAATTAAACAAACAATTTCAAATTTTGAATAGGTACTTCATGTTAGCTTCCAAAGCAGGTAGAAATAGTTATATTTTTAATATTTCAGTACAATACAATATTTAATTATAAAACGGCGATAGAGACAAGCTTTAGGTCTAATGTTAAAAAATCATAAAAGCTTTATCCTAGCTATTATAAACTTGCATTTAATAAATAGCACATTTTCGAACACACATTGTATACATTACATTAAACAATTGCAGTAATAATTGGCAATTTTCTAAACTGTCACATCATTTGGCGGGGAAGGCCTCTCATTAAGCAGTGTAACTCGTTTCGTAAGTTGTCAGTATAAGAAAAAACAGCATGACACGTGCTACAACTAAAATATTCTATTTCTTAACAAAAGAAAAAAAGTGTGAGCAAGTCAGCAAGGACTGTAGCATCCACATGTTTACCGGTTTCACTCCCGTATCCAAACTGGCAACCGGCTAAACTCGATACTTTGTTTTTGCTGACAACTGAGTAGTACTCTAAATTCCCGGATTTCCTATTAGAAATTATTTAGCATGCTTCAACTACTTAGGGTTAGTTCACCCCTAGTTTTTCGTACAAAAGAAAAAAATATACAGGAAACAAAGGAGAATAGGTAAGAGCTCTATACGCCTTTGCTACAAAATTAAAGATTCAAGTAAAAATAACAGAGTTTAAATCAACCAAACTTGATACGGCACATAAAACACTTACTCATGATTACTGATAGTCTGTTATGTCAAAGGGATAATTATAATTATTTCAGATTCTGAATGAGCATGATATGAGGAAACAAATAATATATATGTAGTTCCATGCGTGTACTTAGTTGATAGAACAATATTATTGAACTCACTTTTAATTCCATGTTGTCTGAAACTAGCTGCTGCTGTCGCGTGTCTAAGCCTCGGAGTTTAGACTGATAAGCCGCTACTTCTTGTTGCATGACGGAAGCTGTGTATCGACCGAATCGTTGCCATTCTCAGGCAAGTTTTCGATCTTTTTGCCTGTTGGGAGAAAATAAGGAATGAAAATCCATATTATTATGAGGAATATTATGTAACATGTAAAATCTACACACACTTCCTCCTACAGTTCATGGTTGAAAAGGTGCAATCACTATAATTAATTCAGTCAACAAAATAAATAAATAAACTCCTCGCAATTCGTAAAAACATACAAGTGCTTTCAACCTTCAAATCAAAGTTCATCACAGTAATGATGCATAACATAAATACACAAAAATGAACATGCAAAAAGTTACTTAATATTTTTTGAAGTCTTAATAGTTAGCGCAGCCTAATTACATTCATTCAGAAATTTACATAATCTATACCACATAATTCCAATAATTTAGTGTAATATTATTTTTATACAATATTTCATTCGTATAACCTGTCATCATCCAGAAAGCAGCATAAGTCACGAAGCTCGGTATTGTCTTCTTCCAGTCTCTTTATACTTCCTTGAAATGTTGACATCTCTGAGCTTTGGGCCTAAAAAATAGGAAATTTAACTTTAATTCATCTTAAAATATTATGTGTACGATAAACTCATGTTAGAAAAAAAGATAAGCGTCACGCATACTTTCACCGATACCGATTCAAAATTCTGCTAACTGACTACCTAATGAGTCACTATCAGAAATAAGAGAACTGCTGAATGAAAATTCGCCTGACGAATATATTCACCTTCCTTTAACTTTTGACTTTAATCAACGGCACTATACTAAACATTACATTCTAGACAGTACAGTCATCCTCGCATCGCATCGTCGAGACAGGGTGATCAAGAAACAGTTTAACGGAACTAATCAACGTCGGCGATTCGACATCGTCGTCCTCACTTTATTAATAAAAATTGAGCAAATATGCCGCACTGTTAATTTATCAGTATTGAATCAATGACGGAACCGGTACCGGTACCGGACGTTGCAGCTGACCGAACAAACAAGCAACAATTTAATAGCTTCATTAACATAATCTTCATGAACCTTTAATATTATATACCTACTGAAGAACAAGCAAATCAGTCATATTGATTATCAATGCAATTGTCATTTCATTACAGTACAGCACGGTGTACTGTAAGCAGTTATTTGTCATTATTAATAAAGTAATATAAAATCATTTCAATTTAGTTTGACAGATTCCAAACTTTCATAATAGGCACAACGATGTGAATAGTTACTGGAAAAGCATGTAGGTAGTATAGAAATAAATGTGCATACAACAGGACACATTAACATATAATTTTCTCACCTATACGTATACATTAACATTTCCGTTAACAATTTCACTTCACAAAGGAAAGAGAAACACTGACTAATAAAAAGAAAACTAACTCAGTATACTAACGAGGTTATAATTAAATCTGATTTTTTCTACTGATAAGGCTACTGTATAAATCAAGTATCAGAAATCAGAACTATGAACTAATTACCTAGTTTTCAGTGTTAATTTGTTAATGTGTGTATTGAAAGATATGCTAACACCAGGTTCAGGGTTTAACATAATGCATAAAGAACTAATAAATAGTAAAATAGGTAGTTGGTAGTTTAAAATAAGTCCGTTTCGAAAGTTATTAATTAAGTACTCACAGACAGTGAGTTAACTTTTGCAGCTTTAAACTAATGCAATGTTTTAAATACCATTTCTAATAATTTGAGCGTATATATTTTAAGTAAATACGATCCTAATTTTGATATTATTAAAGGTATGATTAGACGTTAATGATTAAACTAACCTGAATACGATGGTTAGCTTCTCGAATCATATGATTATGATCGGATGCAAGTTTAATTAAATCCACTTCTAATTTTCTTACTCTTTGAACTAATTCAGGATGTGATAGTCGGGAAATATCAGGAGGACCACTTTCTTGACCTTGACTTTGACCTGGGCCCGGAGGAGGACCAGGTGGTGGTCCTATCTGTCCTTGTGCAGTCTGTCCCGCTCCGGCTCCAATGAGTCCGTGTCCATGTCCATGTGGATTAAATCCGTCTCCACCACCACCACCACCACCACCCCCACCACCAGGACCACCAGTATTCCCATTTGGTTTTGAACAAACTTTTCAAAAATAAGTAAATACAATATTTTACACTTTTCAAAAGCATGCAAATTCGGTACCTGGACCGGTTTCTTTTATGTTGTATAGAGTTTACAGAATGGGAACTAAAACTTACTTAGCGAACTAGGCAAGGCATAGAATCTTTACCTATTTTTACTATCATCTCCTGAGACCGAGACCGATGTAGAATCTGTTTTTATTGCAGTTGCATCGGCCAGGATCGTGTTCGATGCAGAATCCGAATCAGCAGCAGCAGCTTTCTGCAAGACGCAAACTACAATCCAATGCGATGAGATGGTTAGAGCTTGTACGAGCTGCAATAATAATTTAAAAACATGATGTGAAATATTTTGCACTTTTTAAATAGAGAAATAGAACATTTAACACTTTTCAAAAATAGGTAAATCGAACATTTTGCACTTTTATAAAACAGTCAACAGAACATTTTGAACTTTGCAAAAACAGAATGGTATATTTTTTATTTTTCAAAAAGGTGTATTTAGCAAGAAAATATTATTAAAGCTTACCTTTACAGTACACACACACAGACACCCACAGTGTTTTTCGGTGCAGAGCGTACTTCACTAACAATTAGGTAACTACCTACTACAGACTACTAGTAGTTAAATTTAAGCGCCAAAATGTTTTCAAAATACCCACATTTAGCTACTCGCATGCAATATACTACTATTTATTCTACACTAAGCAAGTCTTTTTCTCGCTCCAATACAAACTAACATGCAATTAGAAAAACATAATATAAAATTCCAAAATCTACTAATAAATAATGTAAATTGAAAATAGTCATGTGATAAATCAAAATGACCACAAAAACATGCAGATTAAGAATATAGTAATAATAATTAGATCCAAATTATTAAATCTTTTTCTCAAATATCTACAATATTTACAGAAAGAGGAAAAACTGCTCAATCTGCAGCCGGGCATTGCCCAGCCTGCGCAGCTCCACCGTGGAAAGTCATAAACTCGGTTCTCTCGCAATTCAAAATCTCCGTGACATGCCCTTGGAAATGGGCGTCCAGAAGAGCGAGGCTAGCGGCTTTAAATCCACAATTTTGGGAATAGCAAGTATATGGCTTCTCTCCAGTATGTTCCCGCATATGGATATTTAATTTGGAATCTCCATTATCTTCAGTTTCTTGAGCCTTGATGAACTGTTGCCCACATAATCCACAACTGATATACTCCACGACTGGCTGAACTTCAACCAGATCTTGATGCCTTCTTCCGCGATGGTCGCGGATGGACCTGGCTGTCTTGCCCCGGAATTTACAGTCTTCACATTGGAAATTTCTTTCCGCATGTACGGTGTTGACATGACGATTCAAATCATGTTTTCTGTCAAAACGGCGACCACAAACTTCACATTCCAATCGTGGACGGTCTGGGTGATGATCTTGGAGATGATGTAATTTCTTCTTGTAGTGGGAGCTGAACTTTCTATAACAAAAGTCACACTCAAAATCTTGAAGATGTTCACTTTTGATGTGTTTTTCGAGTATTAAGTTCAAATATGTCCTGAATTCACAGTGGGGACACTGAAAACGACTTTCGTGAACACGGGAATGTTCAATAAGCCCTTTTACAGTTTTCGCCCGGTGTGGGCAGAGCGTGCACAGAAAATACACTATATTGTCACACATGATGAATATAATTTACTGGATAACGAAGTAAATTACACCTACTAGTAAAATACAAATTAATCCAACTACTGCTGCATAAAAGTTAAAATCAGGATACTCGTAATCACAAGTAACAGCAACGATTTTTTTAACTCTCTTCGGTGATTTAATTATTTTATGCTCAAATCCTAAGTGAGTTGACAAAAAAAAACGGGGTTAGACAGGGAAGTTCACAGTGTTTGCATAAATAAATATCTTTCTCTATTACTTTCATTCTAATATGTTCATGCGATGCAGTCCCCGGGTACTTATACGGGTAACACACACAGATCTATTTCATTTCAATTTGAACTCTCGGACGATTAACTTCCGAATTTCAAGTCTCAGTCACTATTCTCTCATCATGCCAGTCAGAACGTGTATAATCTGCAATTGTCCAGTGAACGAGCTTACAAACAAGCACTTTAGGCTGAACCCATCACTTGACACACTGTACACACAGACAAAACTTGATAACACAAGAAGTGTCATCGACAAAATCTGAGACCTTGCCAGAAACAAAAAACATACATTTACCCACAAAGACAATTATTAAGCAAAAATAGCGTGTCCACGTAACCACGAAGCGCATTACAAATGTATCCTGCAGTTCAGTCAGAAGGAGAACTCGGCAATTATCCGGAGTAAAGCAGAACTCAAGAGGAAAATTGAGCTACAGAGTTACGTCTGCCCTGGGAAATCTTTATGTGGAAACTACAGATTTAAATCCATGAAGGACTGGAAGCTCGCTTACATCAAGCCGCAGAAGAAGACTTGCCGCGTAGAACTTCCTCGTCTCGGTAAGTAGCCGTTACTTTTCTTCATAGTTTCTGTTGTAAACATATAGCATTAAAAGGCGGGAAAATAAGATGAGTGTGTGTGTGTGTGTGTGTATGTGTGTGTGTATTATTCTATTCCATACTTTGTATATATATTCTTTGTTTATACATATTTGTTACAGAAGATATCTTGTCAGACCTAAGGGATAAAATTACAAAGATGCAGGCAGATGTGGAAGAGACAAAACGCAAGTACATGGCAAAGCTTGAGAAGTTTCATTTGGATTTTGGAGCAGATACAAAAAAAATTCAGGCTTCTTTGGATTCCATTCAGAACAAGCTTGGTCTTATGGGTTCTGGGTACAACGCACAAGACTCTGATACGAGCAGCGAGGACGAAGCTCCGCCTGTTCTGGTGAGGGAAATTCCCGCGTCCCCTGTGCAGAAAGCAATGGAAGACCCGAGACTGGTACGAGGCATAGGAATAAGAGGAGGGAAGCCAACTGGTTGGATGCAGCATAGATATACTCCACCTCAATTGTCGGATTCTGAAACTGACGATGAAATGGACGAGCGACCAGAAAAGCATACAGCTAACACGGAGGGGAGTGAAATAGAAGAGGTAGTACTTTCTGAATCTAATTCTAATTCTGAGATCATGGATACCACAGACGATGATTCAACTTCTGGAGACAGTGATGAAGATGAGGATGACGCCGTTGTAGATGCAGTCCAGCCTCCTGGTTCTCCATTCGTCGATCATGACGCCGTTGTGGATGCAGACCAGCCTCCTGGTTCTCCATTCATAGATTTACCCATGCTTGAGGAAGAAATCGGTTTTGCTCATGAGAATGCGTTAGCTGAGCAGGAGCTCGAAGACATAATACAACAATATCTAGAGCCTTTAGCACCATCTAATTCCCCAATACTGAGCCCGGAGCCTGTAGTGGAGCAGATGCCACCTCTCGCAATTCAAATCCAGGGATTTATTCCACCAATTATCCCACAGGATGAAAATGGAGTCTCTTCTACAACTGATGCTAATGGCTTTCCTGTATTTGACACTAATACTGAGCTGGAAGTAATGAGCGCCAACTTGAATATGGCACCAAATTATGGCACGATCGATATTTTAAATTTTCGAAGTATGTATTTGTCCTATTATTATAAAATTAATTTGATTTTTTGATGAATTTATGCTCAAAAAATAGTGAAAAATAATAACAAAATGTTATAATAAATTTGATAATTTTTATGCTTTCAGACTTGCTGGATTTTGTCGGTGTTCATTAAAAATATGTCAATGTTGCAGTCCAGACAGACTAAATTTCTACTCTGCTCTTCTATGTATATATTTAAAAATGGATTTTTGTATTTCTATTACATATGATTTTGTTAATACATTTAAAATAATTTTTAATAATAGTACGAGAACAAAAAAATATTTAGGTACTAAAACATCTGAGTGTTTAAACTTATAAAAATATATTTTAGTACAAGAAACAAGAAAATTAAAAAAAACTAAAAAAATAATACACTATTTTTAAAAAATTCAAAAAAATTTAATTATTTTAATTTATATATAATTTTTACAAAACAAATAATAAATTGTGTCTGTATGTGTGATTTGCTAATCTTCTAAATTACTATAAAAAAATTGAATGTAAATATACTTTATAATTTTACAAAACAAATAATAAATTGTGTCTGTATGTGTGATTTGATAATCTTCTAAATTACTATAAAAAAATGAATGTAAATATACTTTATAATTTTAAAAAAACAAATAATAAATTGTGTCTGTATGTGTGATTTGCTAATCTTCTAAATTACTATAAAAAAATTGAATGTAAATATACTTTATATTTTACAAAACAAATAATAAATTGTGTCTGTATGTGTGATTTGCTAATCTTCTAAATTACTATAAAAAAATGAATGTAAATATACTTTATAATTTTAAAAAAACAAATAATAAATTGTGTCTGTATGTGTGATATGCTAATCTTCTAAATTACTATAAAAAAAATATGAATGTAAATATATTTTAAAATTCTATAAATACATATGATACAAATTAACACTAAACGTGAGTTAAAATATTATGATGAATTTATTCGTGTGTGTAATAAATGTCATGTCTACATTGTCTGTACAAATTGATAGAAATCTTTATTTAATTATAAAATTTTAATTTTTTATAAAACCATAATACATATTAATTTATTTGTAAAATGATTTTGAATTATTATTTACAAATGCCAAAAGTTTTAAACTAGCTTAACTACAGTTTTGCATATTGATAAACATACATTATTTGCATAAGCTTCTACGTACACAATCCTCAAAAATTAGAGTTAAGTTATTGGTTTAAATTGAAAACTGCATACTAAAATAAAATTTACAATTTTTATCACACTAATAACGTAAATTTATGCTATTTTATAGAATAAAATTTATAACTGTCTGTATGACTTTAATTTACATAACGTGTACATATGGCAATAAGATTATTGTACATAACATGTACATATGGCAATGACATTGATATTGGTGAGTCGGAGCATGCGCAGTTGGTTAAAAAAGTATGATCAAATTCGAGACGATTTGTTAAAAGGGGCGGAGCAACTGGATAGTCAACAGTTGACCTACTCGCTGTAAGCTCAGTTAGGTTTCTGCTGTGGAAGCAGTAACATCGATAAAAGTTTGCTCCCAACGAAAACAAACTATCGCTTCATTTCTCAACCATGGACACCAAGTAGATGCTGAGCTTACAGCGAGCTGACTTTATTACTGAAAAGCAAATGTTATTTGTAAAAAGGCAAACAAAACACAGCATTAATATTGTATTTTAGTATTCATTGTTTGTATTTCTTTTACTTTTGTGTATACTTGAATTGTACAAGTGTATAAAAAAGATTTATTCTGAGTGGCGCAAACCAGCATTGGAATAATGGAAGAAACATATACATTTCCATCGGCTGTAAAAACATATCCACGAGTAGAAAATCCAACATATGTTGTAAGTTATTTTTCTTACAATTCAAATGTTCGTTGTAGCTTTATTATTTTACAGGAGACACACACCATCTATTAAGTATGCTAAATATAACTAATTTTAATTTACGCAATGAATTTACAGTTACTCAATTGTCCAATGACAAGATGTACTTATGATACTCGTAAATGGTATCCGTATTTCCGACATGTTGAGCTTACACATCACTGCGAAGACTGCGCAATCTACACTCCATCTAAATCTGCGCATGCGTGTCCGCGTATCGGGCAGCGTGGTGGTCACGTGGACGCTGGACATGCAATTGATCTATCATTTTTCAGGGAAATTTCAAGATCAAACCTTGGCGCAGTTAAAGAGTATTCATATGAACCGGCAGATGACTATATTAGTATTGAAGATATGTTTGAATTTGTGAAGACTTCAACTGAGAAACTATTAAATGAAAACTTGATTGTTTATAATGCAATGAGTGTAATTTTTGGAATAAACGTTCTTATGGAGAAAGATATTCACGATGGCGACTACTCGTTTGAACATCAAGAAACGATATTTTTCGAATCTCGACCTTTTGATCTTCATGATTCAAATGGAATTATTACGATTCTGCTTAAAGCTGCTGATGAAATTATTGAAAAAAAGAATAATTTCACTGAACTAGGAAGTGGATGGAGATGAATTAGAATTGTATCCTTTTAAGTCAAAATGGGTGAATTATCACTCTTAAAAAATTCAAAAATACGCGGTCATCTCAAGATGCCGTTTAAAAAGCAAGGAATTTTAAATATCAGCAACACAGATGGAAAATGTTTCAATTACTGCATTGCTGCTGCTGTTTATATGGAAGCTGAAATTAAATTGCATGATGCTAAGAAACCAAGTGACTTAAAGCTACGCAGCGTTGGGCATTGGAACAAATACTTGTGCAACTTTGACTTTTCAATGATAAGTGACGCTGGGGTTAATGTACATACTGACATTCCATTGTTTGAAGAAGCCAATGATATTCGAGTGAATGTGTTTACTCATGGAGGAAAAAACATTGTTCTAACCTACAAAAGTGTGCATACATCTACAAAAATTGTAAATTTGTTCTTAATACATGAAAACAACGAGCAAGGAAAACGTTGTCATTTTGTGTTAATTAAAGACTTGAATCGTTTTCTTGGACATATAAAACCAGAACGAATGTTTTTCTGTCAAGAGTGTTTTAGATTCAAGAAAAGCTATGAGCAGCTATTGAAACATAATTGCAAAGAAGTGAAAGAGCAAATATTTGATTTCCCTGATAAAAAATTTAGAATAAAATTCAAGAATGAACATATGACATTGGCAGTGCCGTACATTCTGTTCTATGATTCGGAGACGTTTGCTAAAGCAATGGGACAAAAGAAAAACGCTACAACATTTGTCTCGCAGTTTAAACCAGCAAGTTATGCAATTGTTATTGTTAAAACAACAACATACGGCTTGGAAGTTATACATACAAGCTATTACAATAAAGACAACCCAGTTAAGCATTTTTATGAGACTGTGTTCTACTGGGCGGACAAACTTGTGACTAAAATTCGTAACACTAACAATTTTAACAAACCGGATGCTGAAACATTAAAAAAACATCAAGCTGCAACAGCATGTGAACTTTGTAATCGGAAATTCACAGTTGAAAAAAAGAAAACAAAGAAACGAAGCCGTGCAGAAGCATTTGATTCAGAAGATAATAGGAGAATAATTAGGAGACGAGATTGGCGGATTTGCTGGAGCAGTAGATCAAGTTAATGGCAAAGCAAAGAAGCCTGTATTAAAAACGTTCCACCATAACCATACCGATGGTACCTATATTGCAGCTTTGTGCCAGTCATGCAACCTCAAGATAAAATACAAACGTGAGCTTGTATGTGTTTGCCATAATTCAACCGGTTTTGATCTACATTTGCTTGTGAATTCACTTGAACAAGAGATGTTTGATGCCGAAGATGTTGAAGTGATTGCCAAATCGTCAGAAAAATTTGTGCAAATAACTATTACCCACAAAAATAATGTCTTACCAGCATTGAATAAAACTTTATGAAGTAATAATACTGAAAAACTTGAAGAAATTGATCAAAGAGTCAAAATAAGATTTATTGACAGCTGTCAATTTGTCGAAGATAGTTTGTCGAATCTGTCAGATGTAGTTGTGAAAGAAAAAAGCAAAAGCTTGACATTAATTGACCAATGTTTCAAAGAAATGGTTCCAACCGGTGTTGCAAATACAACTGAAAATATTGAATTTCTGTTTGCTAAAATTCCGTTTCCGTACAGTTTTCTTACATTGCCAACTGTATTTCAAGATGGACATCCTATCCCAGGACGCAAATGGTTCAATAATGATTTAACAGGAAAAGAAAGTACAGACTCGGAATGGAAACTTGTGAACAAAATAATTACACAGTTTAATATTAAAGACTTTAACCAGTACTGTAAATTATATAATATACTGGACAGCGTACTCTTAGCAGCTGTGTGGGAAAACTTTAGACGCATTGGAATGAAAAATACTGGACTTGATCCTACATACGTCTGCACCACTAGCGGATACGCATGGCAAAGTTTTTTGAAGACAAATGGAGTTGAAATTGATGTTATACGTGACTATGAAATGTATAAAATGGTCAAAAAGGGGATCCGTGGCGGAATTTGCTATGCGTCGCAGAAACTTGTGGTTGCCAACACTGAACGAGATGCGGAGCACTACACTGCTGAGCTACCAAGACAGCACATTCTGTATGTAGATAAGAATGGAATGTATGCTGAAGCTCTATGCAAGAAATTTCCACTTGGCAACTTTAAATGGGCAACTGTAGATACATTAAACAATATAGACTGGATACATCGTGACTTTGAAGCTGGAAACAAAGGGTTTATTCTAGAAGTTGACTTGGAATACTCAATTGACGTCCAAGAAAGAACCAAGGAAATTCCACTTTGTCCAGAAAAACTCAAAGTTCAAATGAAAGAGCTGTCGGATCGACAAAAAGATCATGTTTCAAAGCTTGGACCATTGGGAAAATCTTTCATGTCTCAAGAAAAACTTATGCTTACATGCTATGACAAGATGCAGTATGTTGTAAACCATGCGTCACTACAGTATTATTTACAAATGGGAATGAAACTTGTAAAAATTCATCAAGGATTTTCATTCTCTCATAAAGCTTACATTAAAGATTATATAACAACAAATGTTGAAAGAAGAAAAGATGCAAAGTCAAAATCAGACAAAGATTTCTTGAAACTAATGAACAATGCTATCTATGGAAAGTTTTTGCAGTCAAACGAAAATCTTATTACTGTGAAATTTTGTTCGTCGCGTGTGGGCGTTGTCAAGACAATTGCAGACGAAAGATGCACTGGGGTCAAAAGTTTATCTAAAAATATAACGCAAGTTGTACTAAAACCTAAGGAAGTTACACTTGACAAGCCAATTCAAGGAGGTTTCAACTGTTTGGAGCATTCAAAAGTCGCTTTTTACTCTGGGTTTTATCAGGAATTCCAGACAGTGTTCAAAGAAAGGCTTCATCACTAGTACTCTGACACTGACAGCCATATTTTCCAGGCAAGTAAATTACTTTTAGAATACATTTAAATGAATAAAAGTATAAAAAACGATAAATAAAGTTGTAATTTTTTATAATTTTGTAGATTTTGGATCCAAATAATACATACTTTGAAGACTTGTACAATTGCAAAAGCTTTGTGGATTATTCAAAATTACCAGTGGGACATGAACTGACTGTGAAATATCCTGATTTGGTCAATCATAATGCTGGAGTTGGTGGAAAATGGAAGATTGAGGATATGGATATTTGGAAAGTTGCCGCTTCAAGAGCCAAGGAGTATGCAATTCGATCATTTTGCGGACGTGACGAATTAAAATGCAAAGGAATTCCCAGTGAAAGCATGAAAAATTGTACGTTTGAAACATATGAAACAGCAATTAGAACACAACATGTCAAGAGATTGCCTGTGAATTTGATTTGATTAATAGACCACAAGCTCTACTTGATGAATGTAGACAAAATTGCTTTCCATGGATTAGATGTGAATCGATACTATCCAGATGATAATAATTTAAACTACAGCCTACCCTACGGGTTTCATTCTTTGTGCAAATAACTTAAATAAATACAATATTGGTTATTCATGCAAATAATACAAATATTCTTTTTAATCCTGTTCCCTATCCTAGTCTACACAATTCAAATTTAAAACTTGAACAATTAATATTGAGTGTTTCTCGATATTTTTAAAGTATTACTTACAAAAAATTATTACAATTTTGACATGCAACATTAATATTTCAAATTTAGAAAATAATCAAAAATGTTAATTGTACTTTAAAAAACCTAACTGTAGTTTAAAAACATCTAATAATACTTTTTAAAAATAACAAAACAAATAAAAATAGTAATTGTGCTTTTAAAAAACCTAACTGTAGTTTAAAAAAACATCTAAATATACTTTCTAAAAAATAAAAAACAAATACAAAAATGTTAATTGTAGTTTAAAAATTAAAAACAAATAAAAAATAATAATTGTACTTATAAAAAACCTAACTGTAGTTTAAAAAAACATCTAACTATACTTTCTAAAAAATAAAAAACAAATACAAAAATGTTAATTGTAGTTTAAAAATTAAAAACAAATAAAACATAGTAATTGTACTTTTAAAAAACCTAACTGTAGTTTAAAAAACATCTAATTATACTTTCTAAAAAATAAAAAACAAATACAAAAATTTTAATTGTACTTTAAAAACAAATAAAAAAAATGTTAATTGTAGTTTAAAAATTAAAAACAAATAAAAAATAGTAATTGTGCTTTTAAAAAACCTAACTGTAGTTTCAAAAACATCTAATTATACTTTCTAAAAAATAAAAAAACAAATACAAAAATTTTAATTGTACTATAAAAAACAAATAAAAAAAATGTTAATTGTAGTTTAAAAATTAAAAACAAATAAAAAATAGTAATTGTACTTTTAAAAAACCTAACTGTAGTTTAGAAAACATCTAATAATACTTTTTTAAAATAAACAAAACAAATAAAAAATAGTAATTGTACTTTTAAAAAAACCTAACTGTAGTTTAAAAAACATCTAATTATACTTTCTAAAAAATAAAAAACAAATACAAAAATGGTAATTGTACTTTAAAAAACAAATAAAAAAAATGTTAATTTTACTTTAAAAAACAAATAAAAAAAATGTTGATTGTAGTTTAAAAATTAAATACAAATAAAAAATAGTAATTGTACTTTTACAAAAACCGAACTGTAGTTTGAAAAACATCTAATTATACTTTCTAAAAAATAAAAAACAAATACAAAAATGTTAATTGTACTTTAAAAAACCTAACTGTAGTTTAAAAAACATCTAATTATACTTTCAAAAAATAAAAAAACAAATACAAAAATGTTAATTGTACTTTAAAAAACAAATAAAAAAATGTTAATTGTACTTTGAAAAATAAATTTAAAAAAAAGTTATTTGTACTTTTAAAAAATTAAAAACAAATAAAAAAATGTTAATTGTAGTTTAAAGAAATTAAATGTAAATTAAATTATCGGAGAAATAAAATAATTAATATTGTACTAGGTTACCTAGCTATGCATACATATATATATATATGCATACATTCATTGTAGTATGTCTATATAGATTTAGCAAATACATATAGGCAATATGGATGGTTTCCCGGGCATAGTTTATCTAACATGGAGTATAATTTCAAACATGGATGCATTTATTATTTGGTTACATTCATTTTCCCTCTCATATAAGCTCATATTGGATCAATAAAGACACAGTCATTCTCCCCTTTTCTATTCATAAACGCATCCATTGCAATGAGGACCAATGCATACGAAGCTTCCAACATATTATGCACAGCTTTATCTCTAGCATTACAACATAAACACGACACACGGACCAGACCCTTCGTCAATCTCACCATCCGCACCCTCACCCTACGCAACCATCCGCACCCTCACCCTACGCAACTAGGGGATGTCCCTCACACTCTAATTTGCACCTGCCCAAGCCAATTAAGGATTTACGTGGTCACAAAATTCGGCATATATACCTACTCCTAGCCACGGCCCACTTAACCCAAATCTACACTCGCTTTAAAGCCGCATTCCACTGCATCCAAAGTCCACTCCAGCCGTTTGCCGTCTATGCCACAAAACCACTCAAGCAATTCGCCTACAATGTGCGCAATCATCATTACATGAAAATCCTTATTTGACAGTGATCCAATTCAAACCAACATAATGGTTTGCCCTAGCTACATTACATTGTTTTCATTGGTAACTGCCATAGTAAAGGAGGGGCAAAAGATTTGTTTGACCAAAAGATGACTTTTGTCAAAATGTGGACGTTAGTCTTGAGTTGATTTCATCGAAAGTTGGACGTTCGTCTTGAGTGGACTTTGGTCTGCTGTAAGCCACGGTCCACTCAAGGCGAAAGTCAACTCTACCCCTATCCTATTTTTTAGGGCATTCGCGTTCAGATCTAGAAATGGGGTAGAGTTGACTTTCGCCTTGAGTGTACCGTGGCTCACACCGGCCCAAAATCCACTCAAGACGAACGTCCAACTTTTGATGAAATCAACTTAAGACTAACGTCCACATTTTGACGAAAGTCATCGCTTGGGCAAACAAATCTTTTGCTCTGTCTCACATAAGGATGACTGTGCACATTGTAGGTAAACAGCTTGAGTGGGTTTGTGGCAAAATTGACAAACGTGCGATTTGGATTTAGAGATAGAGAGGACCACGGCTGGAATGGACTTTGGATGCAGTGGGATTTGGCTTGAAGCGAGATGGGATTTAGGTAAAGTGGGCCAATGCTAAAGTGGGCTGCGGCTTCAATTCAACAGTTAATTATCCATTCCATGCTAAAATAATGATATGCCGCTGATTACATTAAAAATAAAAATTGGTTAACGACATAATCTTAATCTCTAAGTGAGTGTTTTTTAAATACCACTTTGTTGTTACTGAATCAGGTAAAAATGAATAAAAACTCAATAAATCATCATACGAAAGTAAAATAATAAATTACCTATTTCAGTAATGCTGTTGTAACTGTTTAATAATGCATAAATTATTAGTAAAAAGTTTTTCTTACCCTTAGCACGGCCTTTAATGAAACCCGGCCCTGGTTGAGCAGCTTACCTGAACTACCTGTCACGACGGCCCTAAAATTAGTTTATTCATTTTTACTACCAACACAGAACAGGGCTCATTTTTAACCAGTTCACACTTGATTCGTGTATCTTGAGCAGTGCTAGAAAGAATTGTAGCTGACACATGTAATTTAAAAGAATTATTAAGCTAGACGTAGCCGTAGCCCCTAAGCTAGATATAGCATCATTAAGCTTCAAACTAAATTTGCTCAACGAAGTAGTTGTGTTGGTAATGCGTGTTTATTCATAGCCTGATGGTATTAGGAATGCCACTTTTAATGAAAAATTTGCATTTAGTCACTTGGTCAGTTTTTTTCTTAGTTAAACGAACGTCACGTGAATCGTTTTCAATTCGCGTTGTACAAAAATTTCCAGTCTTAAAAATCAATTGCCTCGTCCAAATTTGAGCGTGTTGAGTTTCTCCTTAATAAAACAAAATCATGCGTTATTCAGGGAGTAAAGGATCGTCCATAAATGACTCCAAGAGCAATGCTCTCTAGTTAACTAGTGAAACTGATACAGGTTTCATCTAATGTTAAAAATAGCCATTTATGCACTCAGCTACTAAAAGCTACTACAAAAAAGGCATTACGTTTTACAAAACATGTTTGTGCCGACTGAATTTAAGGACGACCCATAAACAACATTTAGTGGCTTTGCCTTTTTTTTTGAAGATAATTAAAAATTCTTGCTTAGAAATTGTATGCGATAGAAATATTATTATTATTTATGAAAACTATCTGACTACCCACATTTCTCGTCCTAACGAGATGAAGAGGAAAACAGAGACTCAAAAGAAAAAAATACACGTGCTGAAAAAAAATAATAGCAAGGACCAAGGCCATAACGCGGGATCAACTCTTCACTGGTTTTTTTGTTGCTTCACAAACTAGTTTTTTTTGCATAATAAGTATTGGCAAAACATGCTAAAATGTATAGCTGACACGCTTGTTTTAGAGGCATGCAACTTTGGCGTAATACAATTTTTTTGGTTCTGATGGTCTGGAAAAAATAAAAGTGCAGAATTGCAACATTTTAGAGTGGAGGGAGAAGTCAAAATCTAGGCCGTTTGCTAGGCGTCATACTTGCACGCTCCTTACATAAACCGGCTACATATATAAATTGAATCGTGCATGTAATTATCACGGCAGAGCCAGATAATAAATTGAAGACAAATCACAAGTCTATCTTCTTTTAAGCACTATACTATTTTACTCTCCAGTATTATACTTAAATAGGGAAATTTAAAAATTGCAAGAAACAAATCAGTACTACAATACCACCTAATCGACTAAAAACAGGTAGGGCACTCGGTTTGTATATTTTTCAAATTTTTTTACACTTGCCCTTAAATTACTCGAAAATATTTTTGTTTTAAATTACTCCTTTGTAATATTTTGCAGATCCTAATTAGTTTCTATTTTCAAATTAATGAAATTAAAAATTCTTGTACCTTTTTAAAATATAGAAATAAAATTGCACTTTTCCGAAAACATAAAATTAGAATATTTTTTACCTTTTTTAAAAACATGAAATTAAAAAAAAATTTACCTATTCGAAAACACGGAATCAGAACATTTTGCCTCTTTTCAAAAGCCTTTAAATAAATCATTGTGCGTTTTTCAAAAATTCTAAATTACCAATAAACTCATGTTTTGCAGTTTGTTTTTTTGACATAGCTCATTTTGGTTGTAGCGTAAATTGTGAATAATTATAAATAGGGCATTTTTGTTTTTCACAGACGACATCACTACTTGTTATTAGTAGCTTATGGAGTGTTTTTTTTTTATTTATTGGAGAGATTAATGGATTAAATTAATTAGTGAAAGATGAGGAAGAAGATTAAGAGTACTGGGAATCGGTAGGCTGGAGGCTGGAGGGTAGGGGTCTGGACCCGGGAGCTGGGAGCCGGGACCCAGGCAAGGGATAATAGGGAGAGATACAGAGGAAAAGATAGATAATGTAGGTAGGTAGGTAGGTAATGCCTAATTAAAAGAGATGCAGTTAATTGGGATGGGATTGAGAGAGAGAGAGAGAGAGAGGGAGGGAGAGAGATACAAGGAGAGCAGTGTAGGTAGGTAGGTAGGTATGTAGGGCGAGGAGACAGGTGAGGAGGAAGATATATATATAATTTAATTAATTACAGTGTAATGAGACAGAGACAGACAGAGAGAGAGAGGGATTGAGAGACACACAGATTTTGGTACATAGGTGAACACACGTAATGCCTAATTGAATTAAATACAAAGAGACGATGAGGGAGCGAGATGGAAATGACTTGGTGCGTATGTAGCAGTTGTAGTATCGATTAAAAAAAAATAATAATTTCAACCTGGGCCTGGATGGACAGAGAGTGCAGGGGAAAGGAGACAGTGGCGAGAGATGACTAATTCAATTAAGTGGCACGAGAAATAGAAAGAGAGAGAGGGAGGGAGGGAAATGTTCATAGGTAGGTATACGTAACGTATAATTCAATTAAGGGCAATGCAAATGGTATAGTACGCACGAACGTAGTAGCATGTACTTAGTGCCGGCGCACTGAGGGGACAGAGGATGAAAAATGTAAAGCTATGATGCGCGCATGTTCTTCACAGCACTAAAATGTGATATATGATTATTTTATTTCTTGACTGGTGCCAGTTTCATGGCCGGGATGGACGAAACTAAATGTTCTCTCTCCATGCCTTCCTTGCTTTCACCACCACTGCCTGGATCTGCCTTGACTCTTTGCCTCCTTAAACTTAAATTTGACTTTGTTTTGTTCGTTCTTTTTCATTTCCCAACTTTTGTGTTCAACTTTTTATCTTTTATTTTTTGGTTTGCATTTTGTCATGTTGGAGTTTGGCTATTTGTTTGACTTTATTCTTTCTCCACTTCTACCACCTACCTGGATTCTGTTTGCTTCCTCAACTTATATTCTGATTTGTTTTGTTCCTTCTTTTCATTTCCCAACTTTTAAATTCTACTTTTGTGTTTTATTTTCTCGTTTGAATATTGTCATGTTGGAGTTTGGCTATTTGTTTGACTTTATTCTTTCTCCACTTTCTCTTACTTTCACTTTTATTTTCTGCCTCTGTTGTAGTTTTACAAGTTCCGTAGTAATATTTCTTTTGTACAAATAATATTTTGCCTCAAGTAAAGTTGGTATATAATAAAATATGTTGTGTGTATTAAAATATTTTGCTGTGAGTTACCCGACACAAGATTTTATGCTTTTGTAGTAAAATGTATGGTGTAGACATGTTAACACTAGCGTAAATGGAGCTTTCTATGTATACGTATGTAAATGCCTTGTCATGTTATGTAAAAGTTGTAAAAATAAAAACTAGAGCGTTTTGGCACTTTACCTACCAGAATCAATGACAATAGGGATGCAAAACGTTTTCCCAAAAGTTCTAAAACTTTCTCTTTTCCAAAACAAAAGTTTAAATTTGAACTTGATATTCCGATGTCAAAAAATATGGCGGATTTTATGGACGGCACGAAATGTTTGTTTTTGCTCTAGAAAAAAATTAGTTTTTTGTTTGCGGGGCAATTGGAAAATAGTTAGTGCCATGGCGCGCATTTAAAATATTCGTTGTAGAAAGTTTATATTTGCAGGGTATACTCGTTGTTGCTAATGTATATGTTTGCACATGTAACTATCTCAGTGTACCCCTATACAACTCTTAGTTTTTAGGAATGGCTACTGTTCTCACTGTTTCTTATATAAGTTGTATTACAAAAGACAAAATGTAAAGGTTTGAAATAGGCGGTGTCTACTGTATTGTCACTTCACCATTCTACTGAATGACATGATTGGAAATGCAATGTGAGTCCTCGCTTTTAACGTTGCGAATGAATAGAAACTTACAATTATTTTTCTTTGCTCTGTTTTGTGCCATCGAAATAAATATTTTACAAGAAATAGAATTCGCTGTTGCAACCAAACGACAACTGCAGTATATTTATGCCATTAATATTAAATCTAATTTATAAACGTTAAGTCTAGAACTCAAGGTTTACATTTGATACATTTTATTTTACGTTTTAATTTTCACTAATAAAAATTCAGAGTATAAAATATTTTACACACTAGTTATAAAACATGGACAAAGTATTATTCTATTTCACACACACAACTTGCTTCTGCTTTTTTAAAATTAAATAAAGAACTGAACTTTACATTTATTACAAGAACATGGCAACATTTATAAAAAAGAGATGACTAGTACACACACATATTATTATTGCCGTATGACACTACAAATACAACACACACTACTATATTTACACTATTAAAAACGTTTTATATTATTATAACTTTACAATTGCGAGTTGTAGTTTACAAATTATGTTCTCTAATGCTGCTTTCGTCGTCAACATCGCAGTCTTCCTCAAAGTTGTCGGAGCCGTCATTGTCTGAATCAGTGACGGCAACATCAGTAAAGTCAACTAGTGGTTCAGGTGATAGTTTAATGCCTGCTACTGTGGTACAAACAACATTATCCGAATTGATTTCAACACGCTCCGGTGCCGGCTGGACTTGCTGGTTCTTGGCAATGTTCTTCCTGTGTGACTTCTTAGGCATTCAACTGACGAGACCGAAGTGTACAATCGTTTGGCTCAGATGCAGCAAGCTTTGCGTTCTGAGTAGTCAGAAAGTCAACCAAAGCGTTGATTTCCATCAAACTGAATAAAACGGTGCTGCCACCATACCCAGGGTATTTCTAAGCGTAGTTCTCAGATAGGTTGAAGTTAAATAATTAGGCATTGCGAATTAATTACAAATATGCAATAATTGAGTAATCAATACTCATGTAGAACTAAATAATTACTCATTGCTACTTTACACATTACGCATAAGAACGCTAACCAATACGCCTGTTCTGCCTTTTTAATTACGTATTGTTAATTTAAACAATACGCATTGAGACATTTATTGATGCGTGTGTTGTGCCTGTCCTAATAACGAAATTCTAATTCAAACCATAAGCACTGATACCCTATTTAATAGATATCTTGTGACTCCAATAATGTTGCATTGCGACTCAATGAAGAACTCATTCGGACACTATTTAATAGGCATGTAATATTAATAATTACTTATCAATGACTCTACTCAATACGCATTGAGAAGTGAATCAATACCTATGCTGTGTCGCTATAATTACACACTGCAAAATGTATCAATACGCTTAGAGGCGGTAATCAAAACGCATGTTTTGCCTCCAATATTTTCTCATAATCACTTTATGTTGTTTCCATTCAGACATTAATTTAAATAGATTCTTGTTTTCTTATTACTGAAACATACCAATATAATTTATTGCGAACTAACAAAATAATAAATAGCATTTGTGAATGTAATAATTACGCATTGTAAATTTATACAAAACGCACTGACACGCTAACCAATACGAATTTTGCACTTCTAATATTTACGCATAGCTACTTTAACTAATATGCATTGTGACGTAAATCAATACGAATATTTTGACATAAATATTTACGCATAGCAGCCTACATCAATACGCATTGATACGCAACTTAACACGCATTAAAATGTTAAACAAAAATCATTGAGACGCCTATCAGTACGCACGTTGTGTGTATAATTGGTAAGCTTCGCAACTTTAATAAATACGAATTAAGACGTTATATAGGCCTTATGCTTTAAGTTTTTGAATTTCTGTTCAACCCAAATTACAATATTATATATTTTACCTACCATTTATATCAGACTGACTGCTCTACATAACGTGAGATACATAAACAAGAAAATGTTATAGAACAAAATTGACTAAAACAGCTATTTACTGCAAATATCGCTTAACAAACTGCAACACGCACATTTAAAACATTACAAATGCATTATATGTTTATGCTTGCAAAAACGCACAGTGCCTGGAAAAATTAAAGTTTTCTTAAACAATACGCTTTCAAACGTTAGTTAATACGCATATTTTCCTAATTACTTTACTAAACATTAAGCCTTTTTAATACGCATTGAGACGTTTGAAATTACGAATGACAGGCCTTATGATTTCAATTTGTTTGCTTAGACCCACCCACAATAATACATATTTTATAAATCATTTGTAAAAAGAACAAAACAATATTCTGTCTTACACAAACAGGTTGCTACACGTTCTTCGAATTGAATTGACGTCTGTTGATACAAATATTAACCTGAACATGAAACATTTTATAGAACTAGGTGGGCTAGTAGAGGGATGTACTGTTGTCGCGTTTGGTATTGAGCGTTTTGTACATGCGCAATGAGATTGGTGTTCCAATATCACATTCAGCACTAATTCTATCCTTCGTGTGTAATAAGATATACTCAACACCATAGAGTTTGATGTGTCATATATTTTTAATATTGCTACCAGCTACTCGCGCCTTAAATTATTGAAACGTTATAACACAAGAAAAGTAAAAGTTATTGTTAGGTTATACGCATTGAAGCAACAGACCTCCTTTTGACTTTATTAAAGCTCAACTCTAAACGCAAGGAAAATACTATAATTTTTGCTGGACACACATTAACACACAAATTGAATAATATCGCAAATTTATTATATTTGTTTGCTTTTAAAAACGCACACTGCGTAAAAAGCTTATATTTCTGTAATGAATACGCACTAAAACTTAAATTATTGCCAATGTTGTGTTTATTAATAATTAGTTATCGATGACTCTACTCAATACGCATTGAGACGTGAATCAATACCCATGCTGTGTCGGTTTAATTACACACTGCAAAATGTATCAATACGCTTAGAGGCGGTAATCAATACGCATGTTGTGCCCTAAATATGTACGCATTGCGAATTTACGCAGTACGCACTGAGACATGAGTCACTATGAATGTTAAGCCTTTTAACAATACGCATTAGGACGTTAATCAAAACGCATATTTTGCTCCTAATAATTACGCATTGAGACACTCATCAATACAGATGTTGTGAATTTAATAAAAACGCATTGCAAATTTAAATAATACGAACTAGGACATTGATCTATACGCATGTTGTGCCTTTATTAATAACACATTGCAACTTCAATTGTCACGCATAATGACGTTATATATTACGCAATTGTAGCATAAGGCGTTGGTATTGGAAGTGTTTTGTTCAGGCGGAATCACGATAATGATCATTTCACATACCACTTTTAAAACTAACAGAACATTAATCTATACACACAAGTTGCTACAGATTCTTGGAATTGAAATGACGACTATATATATATTCAACAACAATAATATAATAATCGTTTTTAAACAAGGTTGTCTAGTACAGCTATATACTTTAATTACTGCTGCGCAACGCACTCGTTGAAAAATAAAACATAAGTATTATATATTATGCTTTTGAAGAAGCACACTGCAAGATAAGGTTTATATTTATGTAATTAATACTCACTGAGACATTGATAAATACGTATGTTGTGCCTTTATAAATTACACATTGCAACTTTAATCAAAACGCAATGAGACGCTTATGAGCACAGATGATCTGAATTACGCACTGCAAATTTAACTAATGCCTAGTAAGACGTTTATCAATTCGCATGTTGTGCAAATATAAATTATGCATAGGAAATACGCATTTATACGCTAGTCAGTGCGCATGTTGAGTATTTAAAAACTGCACATTGCAACTATAATCAATAGGCATTTAGAAGCTAATGCCTACCTATGTTGTGCCTTTATTATTACAGCGTTGCGAATATACTTTATATGCATTGACAATTCAATAAATACTTATGCTGTAGCTGTAAAAATTATGCGTGGCAAATTAAACCAACACGCATTGAAAATTAAATTAATACGATTGTTTTGCCTTTATTAAATACGCATTACGATTGAACAATACTGATACATTTAATTATGATAATTACAACAATATTCACTGCACATATTAAAACAGTTTTCTTTACACTTTAAAAAACACTGTACACTACACAATTGATTTTGACAATTTGCACCACACATCCTAAACTATTATTAAATACACATAAAAACATTGTATAATAGACATAAGGCGTAAATCAATACGCATGCTGTTCCCTGAATATGTACGTATCGCGACATTTATTGATGCTGCGATAGTATTTATAACTACTAACAACAATATACACAACACGTTTTAATAATTGTTAAATACGCATCAAGATTTCTCACACTGAGCATTTTAATATATTTAATAATAGTTACATAATATATATTTATTATTGCAAGAAATATACACTACACATTTTCAAACAATAATTAATACACAAGGAAATAATACACAATATTGTTTCAGAAAATATTACATTACACGTTTTAAATTATTATGTACTACGCATTTGATACCGTTGTTCAGTACGCAATTAGATTTCTCATATTGCATAATCTAAGAGGGTCATTGCCACTGAGAAAACTTATTGAATTAGGTAATACAATATACACTACACATTAAAAACCATTATTATTCAATACACGTTAGGTATAATTCAAAAGTACGCATCTACATTCCGGACACTAGAAATTCTAATACATTTATTTATAATTACACATTTTAAATCAATAGTAAGCATACTATATACACTAAAAGTTTTGAAATATTAATCAATACATATTAAAAAACCATGTGCAATACGCATTATGACACGTCACAATACAACGCTTAAAACATCAATCAATACTTAGACGTTGTATAATATTAATTCAGACAATATACATCACACATTTTAAAGCATTATTCAACACACAATAAAATACAATGTACAATCCCACATTGCAAGCTTCCACAATACACATTTAGAAATATTAGTCAGTACTAATGCATTGAATTGAATTAATTTTGACAATATACACTGCACAATATAAAACAGTATTCAATACATATTGAGCAACGATGTACAATACGCAATAAGACGCTCATTATTACGCCTAATATGCCCTAGACATATACTTACCGCGACATTTATCAATACTGCGACATTATTTATAACTAATTACAACCAAATACACTAAACATTAAAAATAATTGCAGCACACGCACCCATATTCCTCACACTGAACATTTTGATACATTTATTATTAGCTACACATTAAACATAAATAACAGAAGTCAATATGAATTACACATTTTAAAACAATAATCAATTCACATTGCCAAAAATGTACATAGCGCTTTCAAACTTTATACATTACACAATCTTGGAGACAATTATCAATACAAAAATATTCACAGCAGTAGATTAAGCTTTGTTCAAGTAGGTATGTACACGTCGTGGTGCTGGCTTGACTTAAGTTGCTGGTTGTTATGTTGTTATGATGTGACTTGTTTTGCATTTTGCATTTAACTGGCAAGACTGCAGTGTAAAATCGTGGGGTTTGATAATTCTGTACTACTTAGAACAATTTACGACTTAACTGCACGTACAACTAACATTTACGCTACTCGTATTATTACTTCTACTACCTCAACATCTCTTTGTATACTGTTTTGTGTTGTATCAGTATTAATAATATGAAAGGACAGGACACAGATTCAGAAAAGTCTTGTTTTGTAGTGTGTCTGTAGTACACTTAAGGGTTTGCGATATTGACTTTGAGTGTGTACTATACTTTTCTAATGAGCTGAGCTTCGCATATTTATACACATTATACGTTTTGTACCTAAATAAACCAGGGAAGGTAAGGTAAATTTTGCTACGTTGCAACAATATAAGCTACAAAACACTGTTGCCACTGTTAATCACTTTAAAAAGTTCACAATTATCACAAAATACCGATAATTTTACATTTTTGACCTAATAACACGTTTATTATTCATGATTAACTATATTACTGTGGCTTTACACTCAAAATAAATATGTTAGTTTGGTAAAAGGATTTTCCTAGAAAAATAAATCTTTAATTCAATATAGAGATTTGTTCTGAGTTTAAACATTTTCAAAATGTTTATCGTGTTCACTCCTAATGCTCATTTCAAAGTTGAAGATGTAATATCGGTTAACTTCTATGCCTAACTTTCTCAACAAAAATAGGGACTTGTTGTCAGCCTGTATCAACATCACTAGAGTAAATAACTGTTGCTCTCGCGGAATTATATGCTGGCTCTATTAAATTGCTTTTTGCGCTTTTTTAGAAGTATAGCAAGCACTCTAACTGGTAAATGCAGTTTCAAAGAGTCCTTAATACTCTAATAGGTTTGAAATGCTATACAATTGTATAATATAAATGTGTTCTCAACTTAAACGTAATGGGTGTGCTTTGACACTGCATATGGTATATCAGAAATCAATAATATACATTGTCTGCAGATAAAAAAGTAACAAAGAAGTGT
>CATKUY010000268.1:0-47372 GCA_949802685.1 Dicyrtomina minuta
CTGTGGGAGGTACACTATGTAGAGAGTGGACTGTAGTGGATATTGTTTTCAGCTACAAATGGATATTGGTCATTATGGTTCTTCACATACAATATATACTTTTACTTACAAATGACATGTTAGATTTCCATCACATGCAAACGGTGGATTAGATGTAATTTTGAATTGTTTTAGTAATCGGAGGACTGAGCAGCCAAACGAATTTCCAGGGCATCTAGGCATCGTTTTGAACGGAAGTTGAGTCCGGTCGTACCTGACTCTAGAAAATTAATTTTGAATTTTTTTAGTATTCACATTATGTGTAATATTTTTTCTTTAAAACCAACACTAATAAGCTATAATGGATATGCATAGTAAATTGATTGCTTAACAACATACTAAATTTTTAAAAAATTGGGAAATGGAGTTGTGTAGATATGTTCAATTGAAGTTAATAAAAAATTTTAAAAAATCAAAATTTTTCGAAATTTTTTAAAATTTCAACAAAAAAAATAAGCTAATTTGTTTTTGAATTTTAGCTTCATGCAAATTTATATTCTGCATCTATTAAAGCAAACCGCATCAAAATCAGTTCACATTTGGGTAAAATATTTTGGATCTCCTGAAAATACCCGACTCCCCGGTATTCCTATACCCGGGACTTTTCGAAATTTGTTTTACAGATTCTAGCTTAGGCCCATGGTAACTACTTGTAAGCTCATTCTGAATGATTTTCTTGGGAGCAAAGTTTTAGCCTTTCCCATTTCCTTATTACTCATAATAGCTACCTTCACTAAATAATTACTAAATAATAGTTTTCACTCACTTTTCATCGTCATCTAATCTAATCCAATGAAATCGTAGATTCTAGCTTTATCCTCCGCTGTAAACAATTTCTTTTTGAAAAGACAAATCTTATTAAAAATCTTAAATTTCATTGTGGGAAATCGAATTTCAAATAAACAGGTCCCAAGAACCTCCCGAAAGTTTTCTCCTGTCAGTTCCATCTTTTTTTGTTTGCACTGATGCTCAGCCCACCTTTGAAAAAATAAATTTAATTGGTGTTTTAGCCATGGATGTGCAGAGATGGGGAGGGGGGCTAAGACAGTTCAGGACCCCCCTCCCCATAAGAAGATATTTTCAACATTGTAGAGATTGGAGCTGCCATTTCTACACTCAACACGCGGCACCGCAATTAAAAAATATTTCTGTCCGCGTGTAATTAGAAAGGGCAGAGCGTAAAAAAAAATCCTCTCCATTTGATTTAATCCACCTGAGTTATTTTAAGCTTTACACGGTACATAATTTATTGTAATTATTGCATACCTGAACAAATAACTGGAAAGCATGAGGATTAACATCTGGGAGTGGAATTCCGTCTTCCTATGTCATCCTAATAGTCTCCTAATTTTCCTTAAATTCTTTTCTAAAAACAGGTGAAGCAGCCTTGAGAATAAACTTGACTGCATTCACTTGAATATTTTCTGGACCAACGCAGAACACGACGTCGTTATGTTGAGGTTCTTGTTGCAAAAGATCGACCATCTGATCCACAATACTTCTGACGATTCTCGTCATTTCATATATTCAACTGTTTAATTTAAAGTTATTTATTTTATGTTTTGAAATTCAAATATTATCTAATTATGATGTTTTAATACCTTCCTAGTTTAAAACTGATGCAAACTGATCAGATAAAATGATAAGGATACACAAATTTTAATTAGGTATAGTCTTAAGACTATACAATTATTATAAATTTATCACTTAATTCCTTCTCTGATGAGAATTACAAAATGTATCAGCAAAACTGTGTGTCAACTTCACGCGTTAATTGTGTATTTGTTTAAACTGCGACTTTAGTTATTTTTAATTAGGGTTAAATTAATAGCCTCTATACTCAACTGATTGATAAAAATAACTTCTTAGATATTAGGGATCGCCCACAAATGACGTCATTGTTGGGTCAGCTTGGCTACTGATGACATCCTATGATAAAGTAGCAACATTCACCAATCTCCTTACACGCGGCACACAATCTAATCTTCATTCATAATAAAATTTCAGTAGTATATAATAATAGTAGAATGACTAGTATGCGTATGTTGTTTATTACCTTTTAAGTTGTAAGGTGACTTTCTGAAACGCAAGTGTAAAGCAGGAAATCCAATGTGGGAGAGTAAGATATGATTTTTGCTTGCAAATTTAAATTATTATAATGTATGAGTAGTAGTACTGCCTGTATTTAGACGTGGATTTAAAAATAATAGTCGTAGCAACATTAAACGTACGTCTGACTAGTATAGAGTGGACTGGAGCGACAATTAATAACTGAATCAATGCTGACTCCTTTGGAGATTTGTATAAGGGATCGTCCATAAATGATGTCACAGGTAGTGTTAGTGGGTCAGTTTTGATGTTGATGGAATCCCATGTTAAATATAGCCATTTACGCACTGGTTAATCTTATTATAAGGGGGGGGGGTGGCATTGGGTCCTAGAAATCGAAATATTGCATAACATCATTTAAGGGTGAGAGTTGCACGGACAAAAATAATTTTCAATATTCCCAGTCAGCAAAAATGCGCAGCATGAAAATAGTCGATCAGCATTTTGAATTTTGAATAATGATTTTTGATGACTTGATTATTGGCGAAATATAATTATTTTTACACAATTACAGCAATTACAACAGATTATACAGATCGGTAAGCTATGCGAACCTAATAATAGTGTATTAAAACAAGGGCTAAAGCCCTTGTTTTTTGGTAGCCATAACAGTAATATGGGGCATTACTTTTTACTGCTAAAATCTGTATTAAAAATTACTAATTGAAAGTTAATTACTTAATTATAATTAAAGAAATTAAATGTAATAAATTGCAATTTTAAACATATATTTTGTTTTTAAGAACTTCAAAATCATATATTGCATGTCAAATGTCATTGAAAAATGCAAAAATGAGATAAATAATGTAGACATGTAGAAATAAGGGAATATTGAAAATTTGAATTTCCCGCCAAACCTAAAATGTCAAATTTCGACCGGTAACTCTCTTCAAATATGAAGAAGTGATATATCGAAATGACGAGAATGAGGAGAAGAACAATATATATTGCGATTGGTGCGCGAATCATGAAAGCTTTAATTTAAAATTAGACATTTAAAGTTAATTATGATTAAAACAAATAGTAAATTAAATAATTTTCGATTTTCAAAGAATTTTATATTTTTTATTTTAAAAGAGCTTCAAAATGACATATCGCATGTCTAATTCGGTTGAGAATTGCCAAAGGTTGCTAAATTATGTAGATAGGTAGGAAAAAATAAAAAGATTGATAAATGCATATACATATTACTCGTATATATGTACCTACTGCCCAAGAAAAGCCAAAACAAAATAGTTAAGCAAATTAAACAGTACATACAACGTAATTTTTAGTTTATTGTGACATTATAAACAAATAAATTTAAATAAGGCAATTACTTAAACGATATACCAATGCAGTATTGAAACCCTCACTTTACGATCCTGCATCAATTGCATAAAAATACAGTTCTTGTACTTACAGACATAGCACAACTTGAGCTCAGTGCATGACAAATTATAGCTTGGCAGATGGATTTTTGGAAATCAAATAATATCTTTAAATGTAGTAAGTAGTTAAAAATGGGTCTTGTCTGTAGTTCAAGTTCAGGTATTATAATTCAATCAATTTAATTTGTAAAAAAGCTCCGCCAAAGGGCTACCGCTGTTCCAAGTATATTCCAAGGTAAACTCAACTCCTGAAATCAGCACAGATTCGTCATCTGCGTCCTCGTCCTTGTGCTGTGAAACGTTGCTGGCTCCCTGAATTATAAATAAACCAATAATACCTTTACAACCAGACGATTCTGCTGAATAAATCTATTTTTGGTTAGCAATATGAGAGAAGAAAAATGATGTTCATAAAAATATATATTGTATAAAATATAAAATATAGTATTTTATGAAGTAGAATGTAAATCGTGAGTTGAAATCAGACACGGACGGATATTCCCCAAAAGCCCTTCAGGCAAAGTTATCCCACTAGTTAAGTAGATGGTCAAAAGGGAAAATAATATTCCACACGGTGGAAATGAGTATAGGGATTATAGCATGGTACGTGAGGATCTTCTATCCTCACGGACCATGACCATAACCAGTTTCTACTTGGACTCCGGCGAAGAAGGTACTCCTCACTCGACCGTGCTACGGCAGAATTGTTGCTACGAGCAAATCATAGGTGCCCACGTGGACCAGGAAAATCCTACGAGGAAAATATATTTGTTGCTACGAGCAAAGTATTAGGGACCCAAGCGGACCAAGACTTCCCACGAGGAAAAGTGTATTCATCGCTACGGGCGAATATTTAGGTGATCAAACGCTGACCCTTTGACCCTACGAGGGAGAATTATAATTGACGCTACGAGCGAATTTATAAGGGAACACAAGGTGACCCAGAAAGACTGTCCACGAGAAGTCAGAATATATATCCGTCCGGCTCTGAATTCAACCCACGAGGTAAGTAAACAATTTTGTGAAATTATAATCTGAATCGTACGACGACAGATAGGGAATTTACCCAGAAAAGAATAATTGAATTTAAAAAGTAAACGCTACTTTCATTTTTGGTTACGGACCATTTTTCATTTGGCGTTACGAACGCAGTAAAAGTATCATTAAAAGTAAATAAATACAGGGCTGTATAAGACCCTTAAAACGTACTTATCATTTATATAGTTTTGTGTGTGATTGCATCTCGTACCTCGGGTTTGATATTCGCATATAAAATATATATTTTAATATAATTAATTATAAGTATTTTAGTGTCATATTATAGTCATAATCATTGTAGGGAAAGCGCATCATAACCCTCCCCACCCATATAGCATCGCTAGCGTTAAGCTCATACTCTTTGCTAATTAAATCCCTCCATATGTCGTGCATACTATTTAGTATCTCGCCGGGCCGGTCCTGAGATACGAGAGAACCCCCCAGGTAAAGTATCTCTGTCGCCCGTTTCCGACTCGGATTTAGAAGACCGCATTAAAATCCCTGTCAAGAAGGTGCGGGGTAAAATAAGACTATTTTACCCCCCTCAATTAGTTAATTGTAATTTAAAATTAGTTGTAGAAAAAGTCCCATTTCATTTGGGCCCATAAGTTGGTAGTTAGGAGACCGTCCCATTGTACGGTATAGGAAACCGCGTGGCTTACAGTTCCATTTACTGTTAGCTATACGCACATAAGCTACAAGTAGTGCTTACGGAGCCAACAGTAACTAGCTAGCCAGAAAAAGCGAAAGGGAAGACCGACTTGGCAACCTCGCATGAGGCAGCGTGCACGGCACATCATAATTCATAGGAAAATAAAAGTGAAAGGGACGCTTCGAAATTCTACGAGAATTCAAGCCAGTAAAAATTTTGGAGGGAAAATTATCCCGAGCACACAGTGCACAGAGGCCGAGACGAGAGGACATAGCGAGGAAACGCTCCCGCAGAATAAAGAAAAAGTTAAATTTTGCCCAGCAACTGTGGCTGTGGACGTGAGACAGAGAAGACGTATAGAAAACTTGAGCTTGAGTGCCTACTGGACCAAGACTGAAAATACAAATTGAAGAATTTTGATCAAAACCGAATTTTGAGAGTTCAGGCAAACTAATATAGTGCCAATAAAATATTGCAGTTTTTACGAAAACCGATTTAAGGTCAAAACAGCGAAATACGATTTCGATTTGAGCCAAAAGTTGAAGAAAAGAAGTCCTCATCCGTGGAAAATCATCTAGCAGCCATTTGTCATTTTGGTATGTATTATGTGTTAATTAAGTGCAACGCACACATTTGATTTGGTAGAAAATAGAATTTATTCTGTAGACTTATTAGTCCATTATTTAGCTTACGTAGCATTGTTGGATAAATTGTAGAATTTAGATTTTTATAGTAAAGTGAAAATCAGTCAGTTTCTGCATCCGAACGCCGGATTATTCTTTAGAATTTTGATGAAAATAGTAGAATTTTCAGTCCAATAGGTAAGGGCCACATTTGCCTCCAATATACTGTAAAGTGACAAATAGAATTACGCCGTAATTTCATACTTATATGTGCATTCATCCAGTCATTCATAATTTCATATTTTGTGTATCTCTCTGTATTCAGAAGTTTCAGTTTTCTCTATTTGTCAGAATAAATATTGTTGGAAAACTGAGCTCCTCAGTTTTCATATTTTCCATTATATAGTAGTCAGTAAACCTGGCTGCGGAGGACGAACCTCCGACTTATTTAGTTTCATTTGCCATTCTTTGTACAAGGCACGAGTCCTTGATTTCTTAGTAATTCTTAATTGTTCAAAATTTGTAAGTTTATACCGTTTTTGTGACATAAAATATGGAAAACTGAAACTCCACCATTACATAGTGTTGCGTACATACGGCGAAGGCCACGGCCACGGCTAAATAGGGAATTAACACAGCAAGCCATGCCTTGCTGATTTTCAGTATTACTTTGTATAGGGCCCATAAGCTCAACATTATATTCAGTGTTAAGTAGTAAGTACAGCCGCAGCAGTACTTGCCCGTCTGATTTTGAATTTACTAATTCAAAATCCCCAGTTTTCAGAACTGAATATCTACAAATTTTACCTTTAATTTGAAATTCAGCCGTAAAACAGTAGTGTTTGTTCACGAACTTCATCTTCCCATAGGGAACTGTAAGGGAAATCATCCCAGTCATCAGTGGCATCGCCAGTCATTTTCTGTGAAGTAAAATAGGAATTTCACATTGTGAAATAATTCATATTAGTGATTTTCATAAAGTTCTGGGGGCTTTACGAAAACTCACTCATCTTCATTGTGCTTATATAGGTAAGCAGCCTATTTAGTGTAAAATCATAAAGCATAATATTGTGTAAGTCAAACATATGATTAATTGTGTAAGTTTAATTGTTGATATTATTATAATTTGTGTAAGCCATTTATTAATGTGTTGATTGTGATTTGTGTAAAATCAGACGGAACAATAATTCCGAAATCGTAGGGTGTACTTACTTAGTAGCCAAATATTACGAGATACGATCTCGCCTTTTGTTAATCGCAGTAAATACAGCGAGGAATATCCCTCGAATTCTAAAATAGTGACAAATACAAGTTGAAAATAATTTCACTTCGATACGCTCGAATTTTGTTAGAATATTAAAATTATTACTGGGGATTCATACCCAGATTTTATTGTATCTTAAATTGTACGTCAAAATCGAGCAAGAAAAGCTATCTTGACTCAGTAGTCAGTACTTACTAGGAAGCAAGAACTTCATACTTCGAAACAGCTCGAATCTGTTAATGTTTAATTTGTTACTGGGGATATCAACCCAGATTTTGGTAGTTTATTAAAACACCCAATAAAATCGAGCGAGGAATATAGATACCTCGACTTTTTGACTTAATTATTCATACTAAAAGTGCCAGGCACCGGTCCTGGGCTTATTCATTTGCTAAATAAAAATTTGCAGGGGATTGAGACCCTGACTTACTGTAGAATATTCATTGCAGGGAATTATCCACCCTGACTTTATAAATCTTATCAAAATACTTCCCTTTGTGGGGGTGAAGATTTATAAGGGGTGTGGTTGAGTGAAAAAGAAGAAAATACAAATTGAAAAATTAAGATTTCAACTCACAGTAATTAATCAAGTTGAAATTGTCAGTCGCCAATAGTTAATGTTCAACTCCTTGTGTGTCATCAATTTACACCGTGTTTTCAGGTTGCAATTTCCTGGACCTGGAAAATTTCATATTGGTACATGAGTCATAGCATCGTGCAACTGTAGAACATATTATATTGTGTTCACTAAAATTTTACAGTTCCAATTATTGATGAAACAAACGGTTTCAGACTTATATAAGGTTAATAGTGTTAATTACAAAATACTTATAAGTATTTTTGATTTGTTTCAGAAACAACCTTACGTTGGTTGATAGAAAAGCATACGCTGCTATATATATCCTCGGATTTACGGAATCCAGACAGTCAGAGTCAGAGCTACGAGCTATTCTCCAATCCTCGGAACGAAAATAAATCGGATTTGTCCAGAAGCCAAAAAGTCGTGAATCCAAATCCAATTACTTGGAAGATTGGTCAGGATCCTCTAATCAAAGGATCATTTCACTACCTGTAGGTAAAACAAAAACAAAATTAGCGGTTAATACCGATTAAAGAGTTAATACAACAATTTTAATTGTGACTTATGAGTGTTAATTCAACACTATCATAATTTTGGGGCACTGTTGTATTTTGTGCACAAAACTGTATTGTCATAATTATTCACAATTCTGAATATTTTATGTTTAGATCCCTTACGTGGGCATAGAGAATAACACACGTTGTTAACGAAGAAGTCCACCGACTAAGGGGAAGGATACGTTCCTAAATTAAGTTGATTCACGGACCTCGAAGTCCTCGCCAGCAAATAATCTGGAAAACAACAAGTTTGATCTCATTTTCAACTTGTAAGTCCCGGTACACTTAACAAATAGTACAAACTCACAGATTATATACATAAACACAATTTATGAGAAATAATTAGAGACAAATAAGTATATTCGAATTATTTTATTGAATTCTACGTGTATAATTATATGAAAATAATTCAGTTTTCTGAATTTATTGTTGAATTTAATAGGACTTACGAGTCAGCACAAATTATCACTGCTGTTGCTACAGCAATTGGCCAGGAAGTGGACTTCGAATTCTTTCAAAATTCAACTTCACACTTAGGAGTCAAGAGCTCCATTTTACTCCGAATTCTGAAACGAAAGACTGATCGTTTGGATTCCTCACTTCTTATAAGTAAGTACCCAATCGAAGGTGAATCGTTTGGTGTCAAGTGTAGGTTAAAATAAGTCGATATTTTTGACCAACGAAAATTCATTTCGTCCAATCAGTTACATCGGCGAAAATTAGTAATTAAGAGGTAGTTTATTTTACATACGTTTTGGTTCCCAAGAGAACACAAATTCAAGTTAGCATTCCTTATTGGTAGGACGAAGGTAGATGCTGAATTCAATTATTGCGGTTATTGCCGATTGCAGAGTTTGAAATAGGATCAAAAATTAATTAACTATAGTATTAAATAAAATAAAAAGGATTCATAGTCGTTTTACTGAAACGAACCAAAGTGTTAAAATAAAATAATTTTGAACATTTCAGTTTCATGGTAACTACTAGTTAAGTACACATCCATACGGTGGGTGCAGAGAAGTTAGCGTCGTGTATTCCTGTACTCTTCTAGTACAGAACATAGGTACTTACGTAGTACATAGTAGTGTTAGTCATATACATACTTTCGTGGTAAATACTAGTTAGTGCACATCCATACGGTGGGTGCAGAGAAGTTAGCGTCGAAGATTTACTATTATTACACTATAGTACATATCAATTCATGGTAAATAACAGTTACTACTGTTATATAAGTAATCATATATCGAATTATTTACAATTTTGAATTTTCTTTTTGGTATTTGAAATTCATTTTACAATTTCAAAATATTATTCTTATCTTTTCAAAATTTTCCAAAGTTTAGCATCCCAAGTGGATTAAATTAATTAAGGAGGCAGATAGTTATTACTACAACTCAAAATAGGATTAAAATAAAATTAGGGAATTTTATAAAAATTCTCGAATGCTGATTTTAGTAAATCTGACATCAACAGACATTGCATTTATTTTCTTTACATTTAGTATTTTGATTTTGTATAAAATTTGGAATAAGTTAATGATTTATCGTGTTCAACTGGAACGTTGAATGTTTATTGTATTCTACTTGAGTCCATACGACTGGGTAGCCATCATAGCAATTATAGTCATTTATTTAATAGTTAAAATAAAGATCTCTCTTGAACGTCACCGACGAAACAATCATTGGAGATACGATTGGATTCTTACCGACAATTCCAATTTATTTTAGATTCTCCAGGATAAGCTCCTGAACCTGACTTACTAGTCGAGGAAGATTTTAGTTACGGACGCACAGTTTGCTGTGGAATTTGAAAGGATTACTTTAGTTGCTGACTTATTGCTTTGTTTTGATTATTTGACCAAAAGGTACGTGTTACGACACTACAATTAAGTTATTGCTTGTGCTTAAAAGCTTGCTTTTGGTATTATTGAAATTTGGTGGCTGTTGCGCGAGATATATGTACCCTCGTCCTCATATCACACTGCAAAGCATATAATCACCCATCATCATCATAATCATAGAAATTATAATTCATTCTCAAATCAATTCATTCTTCAAATAAATACAAAGTCAGAATCGTGTTAATGTTATTAAATCAAGTCAAGGTTAATTAATTATTGTCAATTTACAAATTGTTTGTGAAGGTAAAGATTTAAGGCCTGATTAATTTGAAAGTATTAATCAGACTTACATCAAAATAAAACAAAACAGATTCGGTTCCCTAAAGCGGAAACGCATCTGGTTCACGTACGCTAACGTCGACGTGGGCATTGTTTTATCAACGGAATTCAATAAGAATCTTTGGTAGTTAAGTACTACACACATAGGTATTCCTACAGATTAAATAAAAAACGAAATTAATTACTCTTACGGAGAGACTTAAAAACTAGAAATCCATTTTACATTTTCCTACGAGGAACATACAGTGCAGTACTCATAGTAAGTACTGAGTGAAGATATTGTATTCACATTTGAATAAATTAAAGGAAAAGTATTGTCACTTACTAAGTGAACCATAAATAGATATACTACAATAATACTGTTACGTCGGAAGACCCAAAATAAGTCATTTTCAATTGTCGATATTGCATCGAAATTACAAATAGGTATAAGTCAAGTGTATTAACTACGAGTTAATCACAATTACGGACATTTTTGATTTAGGGGTCTGCTACAGTTTATAGACAAATTTTGTATCCGAAAGGGAAATTCCACGTGAATTTCCAGTTCAATTTCAAACTGGAAAAGAAAGGCAAAGACGATAAAATCGATTCTCAGCCGAAAACAAAAGAGGAAGCAGTACCCATCACAGTAATAAAAGAAGAGAAAGAGGACTTTGATCTTTCCGACTCTTTTATTTTTGGGGACGACCCTACATTAGATATATCTACAACTTCATCTAATTTCATAGGACTAGCAACCCAGTTCTCAGATTCTCCTAAAAGTGAGAAATCTTGGCACGACGAATCATTAGAATTCGAAAAAGAGGATTTAGAATATAAGCTCCTACATTACAAAGTTAAGCTTTGGGAACCGCCCCAACATCCATCCTTTTTAACTTTACATTATCCATATCTAGATTTAATCAGTAACCGGATCATGACGGTCACTCACGAACAGCTCGAGGGTATTTTGAAAACCCTCTTGACTAAAAACAAGGGATTAGACGCAGATCAGCAATTGGTGATTTCCGAATCCAAACTAATGGATGGAATACCAACTTATAGTGGCGAAAAGGAAGCACGAGGGTGGGTCGACATCTTCAAAGAAGAACTCACTACTCGAAAGATTTTGACTACGGATAAAATCTACAAGGCATTAGATAAGGCCTTGGTCGGGACAGCACGAAACTGGTGGATAGGAGAAAAACCGAGATTCATTGCTAGTTATGCTACAATAACTAACGCAACTGAACGGGAAACAGCTAAGAATGCTACGGTTAACCAGATATACCAAGCTCTCGAATTGAAATTCGATCGCGCGTATGTCAGTAGCAAGGCAGCTTCGGAGCTGGCCTCAACAATTTTCAATTCCAAGTTAAGTGGAAACGAATATGTTAACCGACGGTTACAATGCGTAACTCAAATGGATCCTAATATGGATGAAGAAGGAAAGTTGATGAAGTTATTAGAAGGACTTCCTCAACCATTGCGAAAGGAAATGATGAATTGCACGGACATAAATAACTTTACAAAAGTTTTGAATCGCCATATCCTTCAACAATCAGAAAGCCTTTTGAACCATAACGTCCAAGATGTATTTGATGGACATCAAAAGAAGCCAATTTACATTAGGGGATTAAATGGAGGTATTCCTCCCAATAATAGCCGTAATGGGAATCAACCCAACGGAGGTCAAGTTCGACATGGAGCTGACCCAGGGAAATATAATCCTAATGTTAAAAAGAATAGTGTAGCCACAGACGGTCAGCCCACATGTTATGAATGCGGTAAAACGGGCCATTTTGTGATTGACTGTTGGCAAGCCATGCAGAGACAGGGTATTCCGTTACCCCCTCAAGCTGCAGGATGGGCTAAAATAAATAATGCGCCCATACAACGAAATTCCTACAACAATAATAGGGGAAGAGGAAACAATAGATATAATGGAAACAGTAATAGAGGATATAGGAACAATAATGGGTATAATAGAAACAATAATTATAATCAGGGATATCAAGGTGGTTTTTATAATCAACCCCCGTCTTATAATCAGAACTACAATCATCAGGACTTCAATCAAAATTATACAAATACAGTTCATCAAATGCGTGCAATGCATCTTAGTGATCGTGATTATAATTACGATCCAGCACGAGATATGGGTATGAGACAAAACGTACCTGCATTACCAATGAGTAATGATCATCAGCCTCAAAATAATCAAATTTATGGGAGTCATAGCAATCCCAACCCACAAACTTTGGAACAAGTACATCAGCAGATGTCTCAAAATAATCCAAGGTTCAGAATGTTTAGAGTACGATCAGCTGAGGATTCAGAGATCCCAGACTTAGAAACTATACCATTACCAGGGACATCAAATAGAAAAAGTGAAGAATCACCCATTGCATCAGTATCCTCGAGTAATGATGAAAATAGGGAATTAGATAGATTAATGGCGGCTTACGAGCTGACTCAAAAAGAAACTTCAAGTAAGTTAGACAATAAGAAAGAGGCGGCGACATCCAGTAATACATTAAATCAAAGCCAAGCTTCGGCAAGTCCGAAGACCGTACAGGTTAGGAGATTAAATCAATCACCTAAGGAGGTGAAAAGAGTATTCCCATTCCGTAACTACTATGGAGTGGCAATGGATTTTAATGTTATTGTAGATACAGGATCTACATTCAGTATCGTTAACCCCAGAACAGTGAAGTTGTTGGGATGTGATCATATCATCACATCATGCCAACAAATTGAAGCGGACATGATTGTGTACGATGGTAAACCGTTAAAATCAAATCAACAGGTAACATTGGGTTTCTATGTGGATGAACTCCACACTTGGATAAATTGGACATTTTATATTGTAGAGAATATGATGGATAGTATAGTATTTGGAATGGATTTATTATCTAAGTACGACATAACAGTAAGTTGTCAGTCCGGAATAATTGCGTTTTCTACGGAGAACAGACCCAGTCCAGACTACGTTTATACATCTGATGAATCAGATGAAGTGCAGACTACCACGGGAGCTGAAACACAGGTAACGCACGCGTCACCGTCGACTATTATGACAGCATTACCAATTAAGAAAAGACAACAGAGACCTACTGGCTCTGACAAATTAGGCAAAGTTAAAAGCGATGATTCAGATAAATCATCAGAAACAAAGACAGATAAAAATATCTATGTTCAGGATCACGTACACTTAGAAATAGGGGAAGAAAAGCCCATCAACATATACACTGATGAGCTTTCATTTGACGGTCACATAGTTACCGAAACTAATTATCAGTTACTTTTCGACTTAAGATTAATGATAGTACCAGAACATATTAAGTTAAGTCAAGGCAAAGGAATGATTAATGTAATTAATATGGGTAAGACCGGTATGGGCTTACAAGCTAAGAGTCGGATAGCGACATATCACCATTTGCCAGACGAGGTAGTCATACGCCTCGGGAGTAGACAAACACAGGGAATGATAATTCATAACCAGTTAAATCGTGCAGCATTAAAGGCTGAAATAGAGAAGAAATATAAAGAATACGAGGATTCGAAATTAAGATGTAATCTCGATTTTAATAATTATTATCCACAGTTGAGACTTCATTCAACTGAATTACAGGTTCCCAGTCCTATATTAGGTGAACGACCACCTATTCCAGTATCAACTGATACTGACCAACCAGAAACCGAGGTAGAGAAAACACGTAAACAACATGCACAAATGTTACAGCAAAAACGAATAAATTCAATTATGACTTTTCGTTATCCTAAAAATATGGGTGAATTGGGTGATTTCATTGGGCAAACAAATAAATTCAGTCATACGGTCCAATGTTATTCTCAGGTGATGCAACCTCTTTTCGAATTACTACGCAAATCACCGCCATTCATATTCACGGCAAAGTGTCGTGAAGCCTTTGACGCTATCCGGTATCAGATTCTCACTGCTCCGGTAATGGCGTTACCCGATCATTCCATTCAATTGGAATTATGGTATCATATATCTGAGAATCATATACTCGCTATATTGGTACAGAATAAAAACGGCGTACGACGCTTACTCTCTCGTTTCCAATATTATTTGGTACAGGTAAAGGAGACCTTCTCAACGTTGGATAAGCATGGTATTGCGCTTATCCAAGCACTACGGAACTTCCGTAACTTCACTACAGGTCGGACCGTTCACGTGTATACCACTGACGCGGTATTGCCGACAATTCTGAAAATCTCAGATTTACCTCCACGATTGGTAAGATGGAACTTAAAACTACGTGAATTTGACATTAAAATACTTTTGCTGGCTGGACTGCCCGCACAAATAGATGAGTTGTTGCATACATCTACGAGAAACAACCTTGACCGAGAGATTGTATTTTCTTGCAGACTTATTAAAATAGTATGTCGTAATCGAAAGGAAAAAGAATTTATTCGTCGATGCGCAGAATTAAAACATAGAATTACTAATTTGCATCAGCTACAAGCTGAGGACGAAAATGTAGACAAAATAATACAACGGTTACGCTTCGATAAAGACAACGAATTAGTTGGAACAAATAGGTACAGAAAAATTTATCGTTTGGGAGAGAACGACTTATTAGAAAGAATCACTACTGAATTCATGAGTGGTCCTTATGTTCCAGTCATACCTCATAAATTGGCAGTTCAATCTACTCAATTTATGCATCAGAAAAGTCATTTTGGAAACGAAAAATTACATATGATTATGCGGGAAGACTATCACTTCCTGAATTTGGGTGAGCTCATATCTAGGGTTATTGCAGACTGTACTCAATGCCAACGTTATCAAAGCAGTCGGAACCAAGTTCCCGGTTCCATACTCCGCATACAATCAAACATTGATAATATGCCTGAAAACAATACTCCTGCTCCGAATAATAGCCCTCTTTTTCCTTTGATTCATTTTTCACCTTTTCAATTCCCAGAACCGTTTACATCATCCGACGATTCTCAATCGCCTGTTGATGCGGGTCCACCTTTTCCAGGGGGAGAAGGGGATGGTGAGTTAGTTAAGATTAATTCAGGACAAAAAGTCCCCATTACATTAATATTGCCAAAAGCAAATGACATCCTCACGCAGGAAGACGTATTAAGAATAATACGACCATTACAGGCTGCTGTTGGACAACAAGTCGATATCGATGTACAAAGAGTACAGACGCAAGGGTTTCCCAAAGCCGAGACGCCTCCACAAGGAGCCGGCCCGACTCTGGGAAGGCCTACTAATAGACCAAGACGACTTACTCACGTATTCGACGGTCCTTTATACGACGTCGACTAAAAACGCTTATTTGCTTTGCTTACGCTAAAAGATTTACAGTACATAACATACATATATATAATACATAGGTTAAAATAGCATTTCATGGTTCACATAGAATGAGTGATCTCGAGATCATGCTTGGTGGAAGTGACGACGAAGGCTCCATAATTATTCTGCCAGATGAAGAAGAACAATTGTTGCAAGGTTGGGATGAACGAGAACCCGATGAGAACGATTTGCAAGTTGTTTGGCAGGGAGATACTCCTGAAATGCAGTTAGCTGTTAGCAAAATAGACATGTCTGGAAATGTAACTCCGCCATTAGATTTAGCAATTAAGATAGATAGGATTAAGTTTACGAATCAGCAGGAGACCGATAGCGAGGAAGAAGCTCGAGCTCCGAAAGTTAAAAAGCCAAAATATAAATTGTACATAGAGCCTCGAGAGGAAGGAGAGATTTTATCAGATGGAGAAGTCGATGAGGTGCCTCCTCCCCGTAAAGTAAGTAGAAAAGGTAGACCAATAAAAGAGAAGGTGGTCTGCCCAAAAATCGCTTTATGCCAAATCTGCCTTAAGGCTGGCATAGAGGAAAGACACGTGTACTTAGAGTGTCCCAAAGTAAATGGCGATTTCCATAAAAAGAATCGCGAAAGAAGTAAATTGAAATGTTACAAGTGTGGATCTCTGCGACACAAGGCTAAAGATTGTCGCGAACCCCCTCAATTTTGTTCGAAGCCCCGACGAGGTAACCCTTATGGCCGCTATGATCACGGTCATGATGGTCCGTCACAAGTCGTCTAAAAATTTCAATCCCGTGAAAGAGTGTTATAGTCATTTCATTATCTGTAGTAAATAGTATGAATTGTTGCTTTACATGAAATGACCAAAGAAAATGACGGTTAATGGATAAGTGTACAAGTTGGTAAAATTTTGATTGTTATGAAATATATTTGTGTTACATTAATGATCTCATTGTGATGATCGTTGTGAGATAAAAGACTACGTTAAAATGACTGTAAAATGTTGATCTCCATAAAGTTGACTGCATAATATATTTATTATGATCTTCGTAAAAAAGTAGAGTAGATATAAGTACGAGATACGTCTCAGGTTACGACCTATGAATTTTGGTATTCCAAAAATATATATTTTGAGCACATGATAATACGGGTTATATAAAAGGTTCAAAATAAAGATGTTGAATATCAGTGAATTGAGGGTTTTGAATTTTTTATTTTTTTATTTTTGCTTTTCCCCGTTCCATTTCAACATTATAGATCTACGAAATGTCGTCCCCTATAAAGGACGAACGATCAGGGATATTCGCACGCCGATCTCCCCTGCCTGAACCCGTACCCATGATCATAGATGATGAACCATTCATTTATGAAAATGAATTACCTGAGTTAATGTACGAGTCGGCAAACTTCACGCCGAGACCAGCAGAAAAATTATCGCCAGAAAAACCTCTTCTGGAAGATCAGGAGCGAAAAATCTCCGTTAATATTAGCGCCAGAGATATTTCTGATTTATCTCTGTCAATCAATCGAAATTGCGTGGAAACTTCTCCAGCGACCGAAAAGGGCTCTCGCCAAATCAAAAATTATCGACGAGAGAAAATTCCCAGTAGAAATAGTAGCTCACGAGCTTCGAGTCACTCGCGGTCAAGCTTACCAAACTTGGTCGCTGGAACGTCTCTAGGGACTCTCCAGAAAAACCCGCGTCGAAATTCATCTTCAATTTATTTTTCATCAGATACGTCTGATTCCTCATTATAATCGATAATATGTTCGGATACGTCCACAAAAATTTTGATACAATTTTATATATATAAGTAGTTAGTAATATTTTGCTTTCACGTGATCTCAATTTAAAATGACTTAATGAAATAATTACCATTTTGACACGTTATAAAAGACATAAGCAAAAATTAGTATTTTTGAATGTAGTTTAGAATTTTGATATATACATTTTCATATATTACTTGACAGAAACAATATTTATTTTACTAAATAACTTACCTGTAAAAGTTGGGATACTTCCCAGAAGACTGAATTAAAATTATGTTCAAAATCAGTCTATGAAAAAGAGTACAAATGAAATAATAAATGCCATACAGGAACTTTAATCAATGCAATAGTGTGTGTTCTTTTTCTTTCGCATCATAGTTTCTTTCAGGTCCATTATTTGCACCGTTGCTCGCACTTAAGGATATGGAGAAAAAGATGTGGATTATTGGACGTTCATACTATTGGCTGTTTCGTTCTGTTGGATATTTCGTTTGAAGATAATAAAAGATTTGGTCCAGAAGAAGACATTATAAAATTATGAGAATTATTATTATGTATTTGAAATTATGTTTCCGTTTTGATGAGGGCATCAAAACATTTGGTCCAGAAGTTTTGAGAGAAGAAAAATGATGTTCATAAAAATATATATTGTATAAAATATAAAATATAGTATTTTATGAAGTAGAATGTAAATCGTGAGTTGAAATCAGACACGGACGGATATTCCCCAAAAGCCCTTCAGGCAAAGTTATCCCACTAGTTAAGTAGATGGTCAAAAGGGAAAATAATATTCCACACGGTGGAAATGAGTATAGGGATTATAGCATGGTACGTGAGGATCTTCTATCCTCACGGACCATGACCATAACCAGTTTCTACTTGGACTCCGGCGAAGAAGGTACTCCTCACTCGACCGTGCTACGGCAGAATTGTTGCTACGAGCAAATCATAGGTGCCCACGTGGACCAGGAAAATCCTACGAGGAAAATATATTTGTTGCTACGAGCAAAGTATTAGGGACCCAAGCGGACCAAGACTTCCCACGAGGAAAAGTGTATTCATCGCTACGGGCGAATATTTAGGTGATCAAACGCTGACCCTTTGACCCTACGAGGGAGAATTATAATTGACGCTACGAGCGAATTTATAAGGGAACACAAGGTGACCCAGAAAGACTGTCCACGAGAAGTCAGAATATATATCCGTCCGGCTCTGAATTCAACCCACGAGGTAAGTAAACAATTTTGTGAAATTATAATCTGAATCGTACGACGACAGATAGGGAATTTACCCAGAAAAGAATAATTGAATTTAAAAAGTAAACGCTACTTTCATTTTTGGTTACGGACCATTTTTCATTTGGCGTTACGAACGCAGTAAAAGTATCATTAAAAGTAAATAAATACAGGGCTGTATAAGACCCTTAAAACGTACTTATCATTTATATAGTTTTGTGTGTGATTGCATCTCGTACCTCGGGTTTGATATTCGCATATAAAATATATATTTTAATATAATTAATTATAAGTATTTTAGTGTCATATTATAGTCATAATCATTGTAGGGAAAGCGCATCATAACCCTCCCCACCCATATAGCATCGCTAGCGTTAAGCTCATACTCTTTGCTAATTAAATCCCTCCATATGTCGTGCATACTATTTAGTATCTCGCCGGGCCGGTCCTGAGATACGAGAGAACCCCCCAGGTAAAGTATCTCTGTCGCCCGTTTCCGACTCGGATTTAGAAGACCGCATTAAAATCCCTGTCAAATAAATGATTTTAACGATTAATCATTCCTAAAGTAATTACTTTACCTTGAAACTATATTCAACGTAGCAGTAACTAGAATCCCAGTGGCTGTCGAATGAATTTGGTTCAATTTTGATGGGCTTGTCAAATAATAAATGAAAGATTTTTCCTTTACGAGCAAAAATTTTTTTTTTCAACATCCCGGTGTCAAATATTTGTGAGCCATTAGCTATTCTAACAAATCAAACACTGGCAGCGTAGTGAGTGTCTTTGTCAATGGGTCCCAAGAAACCGACTCCATGCAAAGATATCTTCTTATTCACCTGGAAGCTGAAATATGCAAACTTTAAAAGGGGTATTTTGTAGGATTAAATTAGACAAATTAAGAACGCTTCAATTAAATACACTTGTTTCTTAAATCAATAGATGATGTTGATTTTGTAAAAATTCTGATTTATTTCATTAGCAGTAATAAACGCAAACTGCCAAATATTCACACACCTATTCCTTGTTTGGATACCATTGCATACAAATGGTGGATTCCCTGTAATTTTGAACTGTTTTGGTAAGCGGAGAACGGAGCAGCCAAAGGGACTTCTGGGGCATCGAGGGTCTGTTTTGAACGGAAGTAGAGTCTTGTCATACTTGACCCTAGAAAATTGATTTTGGAATTACTTACTAAACTAACAACTTTTTGCAATATTATCGTTACAACCGACATCAGTGGATAATAGAAAATATACACATTCATTTAACTCATGCCTGTTTACGGCTACCGACCGGAACAGCAAAACTTATCGCAAGAGCCGTTTCGGTCGGTAGCCGATTGAAAAACCGTCGGTTTTCCACCGTCGGCTTTTCGCTTTGTTTCTACATTAAAGGATCCTCCACAAATGACGTCAAGCGTCGTTTCAATGGTTAAAGGGGCCGTCCATAAATGACGTCAAGGGTCGTTGCAAAAATTGATGGGGTCGTCCATAAATGACGTCAAGGTTCGTTGCAAAAATTGATGGGGTCGTCCATAAATGACGTCAAGGGTCGTTGCAAAAATTAAAGGGGCCGTGCATAAAAGACGTCAAGGGTCGTTGCAAAAATTATTGAGGTCGTTCATAAATGACGTCAGAGATAGTTGCGTCGCCCATAAATGACGTATATGGTCGTTCTAAACATTGAAGGGGTTATGCCCAACTGAGGTCTATGTACGTTTTTAATGTTAAGGACGACCATAGACGTCAATTATGAACGACCTCTTTAATTCTTACAACGATACTTGACGTCATTTATAGAGGATCCCTTTAATATCCTTAAAAGACGTCACAGGTCAGGTCGCAAAGGTAATTTTGGAAGTGATGACATTACATGTTAAATATTAACATTTTCGAAAAAGTGAAGCTGATGAGAGGGTCCTAAAATGATAAATAAAGACTTTTTGATGACGTTATGTAAGGATAACCCAAATCGTACTCAGGTTTGAATGCTTAACCTCTTAAGCATCATTAATATACATAAAACATTAGTTGTACTTAATGAAAAATGGAGATAGTCAGATTTGCTTTTAGTCCAAAATGGAGATAGTCAGATTTGCTTTTAGTGCTGAATGGAGATAGTCAGTTTTGCTTTTAGTGCTGAGTGGAGATATTCAGTTTTGCTTTTAGTCCAAAATGGAGATAGTCATATTTGCTTTTAGGGCTGAATGGAGATATCCAGTTTTGCTTTTAGTGCTGAATGGAGATTGTTAGTTTTGCTTTTAGTCCAATATAGATATAGTCATATTTGCTTTTAAGGCTGAATGGAGATAGCCACATTTGATTCTCTGCCGACGATATTCCACTCAGCAATGCTCTAGCATTACAATATATGTACAAGTATGTCAAAATATTTCACGGGATGCACGGGTTCAAAAAAATGATTCGGTGCCTACCGCGGTAAATCGGCTACCGTGGATATCCACGGCCAGCCGCGTCTGCGAGAAACTTCCAATCGGCTACCTATCAGCCGTTGAACAGGCATGATTTAACTGTAATTTGTTACTTACTTTTCATCCTCATCTAATCCTATGAATTCGTAGATGTCATTTTTCTCCTCTGCTGTGAACAGATTCTTTTTGAAAATACCAATTTTAACAAAAATCTCAAATTTCATTGTTGGAAAGCGGATTTCAAAAAAACTGGGGCCAAGAACTTCTCGAAAGTTTTCTCCTATCAGTTCCATCGTCTTCTGTTTGCACCGATGTTCGGCCCACCTTTAGAAAACTAGATGTGATTATCTCTTAAATAATTTCAATGCATTGTCGCAAGACATGTAAAATAGACAAGAATTTTCTGGCCAAAGGAACAGTACATAATTTGAAAAATTTAAATATAAAGCGATCGGCACCTGCAAGCAAACTCAAAGATTTCCTTTTCGTCCAATGGGATTGCGTCGCAAGACAAAATTGTTTCCAAGTTCCTTTGAGACATTTCCAGAAAATCCTGAGTGTCCTTAAATGTGCTGAAATCTCTAATAAAATCAGAAAAAGTTTTGATAATTTGGATCTCATGAGAATGCAGAATGCATGAATGCAGAAGTAAGCCTCGTAAAGGTAATCCGATTCTTGTGTTCAACTTTGAAAATGTGCAACTTTTCTCGCTCTTGCTCCAAATTAGCGATGTGTGAAAAACGTTGCGCACATTGTTTAATCCTAAAAAGTATAATGCTAGTGACTTTGAAATTTGAAAACTAGAAACACATTTAAAAATGAGCGATTTTGAAATTGTACGTTTAGTAAATCTACTGTGCGGAAGTGTATCTAAAGTTACGGGCTCTAAACTATACCATTTGTGTCTTGTGTAGTTTGAACTGAACACTAGCAATACCAACTGGAGGAGGACCACTGACGCAACTCGTCCTTTGGCGCCAGCGGCTGATCACCATTTAATCACATTATTTACATACAGTAAAACTATGTTGCTCATTAATGCTGAATTGCTTAATGTTTAAAAACTACCGTGTATCCTGTAATAATGCGGGGGTCTGTAACACTATGCTGCGATTTCTGTATTATTACGCTGGTCTAAGAGGTATCTGTTTGAATAGTCCGCGGGGCGTACTACTACAAGATATACCATCTGTGAAGAACCAAAAAGATTCATATCCATTTTTCGCTAAAACAAATATCAACTATCTACAAAAATATTCAAATACGTCTTGAGGGCATTGAAATAGAACATTTTACACTTTTCAAACACATGGAGTTAAAACATTTTGCACCTTTTTGAAAACATGGAATTACAAAATTTTGCAACTTTAAAAAACATGGAAATAGAACATTTTGCACCGTTTCAAAAACATTGAATTAGAAAATTTTGCAACTTTGAAAAAACATGGAATTAGAACATTTTGCACCGTTTCAAAAACATTGAATTAGAACATTATGCACCGTTTCAAAAACATTGAATTAGAAAATTTTGCACCTTTTCAAAAACATGTAGGTAAATAGGACATTTTAACATAGTTGAAAAACATGAAAATAAAACATTTTACGTTTATCAAACACTCATATAATTAAGATTTTACGTATATTTCGCATTTTGTTTTTATGACATAGCTCATTCACTCATTTTGATTGTAGCGTGAATTGGATATGGGTCATTTTGGTTCTTCCCAGACAATACGGTATGCAGATCCACATACTGTATAAGAGTATCAGCAGCCTCTTCCAAGTTTTTGATCCCTTTTAAGATTTCGAAGCGGCGACAGAGTTCAAGCAAATTCAACATAGTAGCAAAGTCCAAATCCAAACTTTTCAAATCATCCACAGTCCACTTATCGGAAATTATCAGCTATAGAAAATACATACAAAGAAACCTCGAGTCAGACGAATACGCATCCATTTCGTTTTTAATTTACATAATAATATCATTATTTCTACTACAACATATTCAATAATCATTTTAGTAGGGTGGGAGCAGGTAATGTAATAATGGTCAAATAATTAAGTTCATATCAGTTAAAAAAGTGTGAAACTCAAGGTTGCAGAATCAGTAGATTGGAAGCCGAGCTTTACAAATAAAAATACATTTATTTTACATCGACTCGTTTCAGATATGCAGCCAGTGACCACACTATTAGCCACTCTCACCCTACACATTTTTAAGAATTAAATTATGCTTTAAAATTGCATACGTGGACAAATAGCTTGAAAACCTCAGGGTTAACATCCGGGAGCGGAATTCCTTCTCCTTCTTTGATCACCGCACTCTCCCAATTTTCCTTAAATTCTCTTCTAAAAACAGGCGAAGCAGCCTTGAGAATAATCTTAACCGCTTTCACTGTTACCTTTTCTGGACCAACGCTAAAGACGACATCGTAATGATGAGGCTCGTCTTTCAGAAGATCAGCTACCTGCTCCCCAATACTTTTCTCGATTTTTGTCATTTCAAATATTTAACTGTTTCACTTTTGAAGTAATTTATTTTATCTTCCAGAATGCAGAAGTAATGAGTAAGTATAATAATTATAGTTTAGAATTTATTGTTGGCAAAAATTGATTTGAAATAACATATAATATTAATTAGTCTCTAAACTCTTCTCAATTTGCAAATTCAAGATAAAAAAATGTGTCGATCGAAACAGATGAATTTCTGTAGATATTCCCATAAACCACAGTCAGTAATAAATCATTCTACCACTTCCAACTTCTATTAGTTTATGAGGACAGTCACTGTCAGTCAGCAACACTTGCAACACTTGAGGACTTTGTTATCAAAACGCGTTAAGTCCATGTTGCCCAACTTTACAGGAACCACAAATTTTGATAATCATGTGAAAACTTGAATATTTTTTCGAAATTTTTTTTTCAGTAACTGCATACTACCAGGTGTATTAGTAGCCAAAATAACTCAAATCTGACGCAGCGTCGTAATTTTTTAAAAATGATTCAAAATTTTGAAATCTTGGACTTAACGTGTTTTGCCAAAAAACCCATAAGAAACAATGCAAAAAATTAACCTTTTGAATTATATTGAATTGCATGCTAATTTATGATTGTAAAATTGAAGTATAAATTGTACACTTCAATAACATGTAAATAAAACATTATGCACTTTTTACAAAAATGTAAATAGAACATTATGCAATTTTCAAAAACATGTAGGTACATAGAACATTTTGCACTTTTTAAAAACATGTAAATACAACAGTAAGCATTAATTAAAACAATCCTGCATTCCAATGTTAAATTTTCGAGTGCAAATCTACTACTCCTTAAAGAAGTTGTTTGCTAAGGGATTGTCCACAAATGACGTCATAGAAAAGTATTCATTTTTAAAACCATGTTCCCCCCTGTCACCAGATTAATCATATTGCGTAAATGACTATCCCTAGCATAGGATTGCCAAGTACACCCATTGAACCTATCAATTACGTCATTTTTGAACGACCCCTTTTGTCTTTATTTTCTTCATAAGAAACGCGACTGTTCTTTTGTACAATTTCTTAATTACTTTGTAAACCATGCCCTTCTGTATTCTGTATTAAAACAGCATAGCTTCCAAATGTACCAAACAAATTGAAATTTAGTTTGCATATCGATCTGTTAAGGATCGTCCGTAAATGACGTTTTCGGTAGGGTATGTGAATCTAGTCATGTAGTAATGATATGTCATGCCGTGGGAAAGATAACAGATGAACGCAATGTTTAAGTGATGAAATGGCGATGGATAAGCCTTAAAAAATGAAAATTTGTGGGACGTCATTTATGGACCATCCCCTACAAATAGTACACGTGAATTTGATGTTAAAGCGAATCAATTTCGTTTCATTACAAGAAGCAGTTTTGGGAAAATAAGGATATTTTTTTATAAGAATCAGTTGTTTTTATTGGGTTTAGTGGACTTAACGTGTTTTGCCAACAAACGACTGATGGACTTAACGTGTTTTGCCAGAAAACGGTTTTTGAGCGAATTATTTAAAATAGTTCCAGTGACCTTTGACCCGTAATATTGCACGGTGTGAATTATATGTACTTAGTCGTTCTTAAACACCAATAATCTCAATTTCTGAAAAAATGGACTTAACGCGTTTTGCTAGCAAACTCCTCACTTAGTGATCGAAATGGTCTGGTCTGGTCCAGGTTTTATGGTCTGGTCTGGTCCAACATCACCGGACCAGACCAGACCAGACCACTTCGGACCAGTAAATCTCAAATCAAATTTGTCTGAGAAATTTCGCCTAAAATTTTGCTCAGGATTTTACGAAAAATAAATATCACTCATTTGAAAGAATTGATTTTAAATGTAATACATAAATATATATGTACATAATTAATTCAACTAAAAAGAGCAGAAAACAAAATTATACCGCCGAATTTCCTTAAAAATTCTGCATATGGTCGGACCAGTAAAATCTGGTCTGGTCTGGTCTGGTCCGAAAAAGTCTGGTCTGGCCCGAAATCCTCGGACCAGACCGGACCAGACGAGACCAGACGAGACCAGACCAGATTTTACTGGTCCGGACCAGACCATTTCGATCCCTAGCAACACTAGAGCAGCCGTTTGAACGATTTTCGTAAAGTAAGCGAATGAAATTGTGTTAATTGTTAAATTAAATTCAAGTTAATTCAAGTCACAAGTCGTATTGCCAAATGATGACGGCTGAAATGCAATTACCCTTGTGTACCAATGTACTTAGATTCAGTAAATGAATCCGTGACAACTTTACTTACGTACGAATTATTTAATAGTACCCGTTGCGACTGCAGACTGCAGTTTGCAGTTATGTTTTTAATTCCGATTAAAGTCAAAAGTATTCACCTCTACTCACTCACACTGACAACTGATGACTGAGACTGATTGATAATAAATTAACTTCCGTCACTTCCGTGCAGTGTGCACTGAAATACAGAAATTGGTATAAAAGTAGCTTTTAAATTTCGAGCCATCCGAACTCATCTGTGACATTTGAAATCCTCAGCGAATGGATGCGATGAAGTTAAACTTTAAAGTTTAAGCTGTAGCTATGTGTAGCATTGTAGCCAACCTCAATGTTAAACCACAGGGCCACAAGATGGTAATTAGATCGCATTTCAAAATTTCTAACTCGTAACTCCACGCAGAGATAACTACATTATCGGTTACGATTTATTAGTGAGTAGTACTACGGAAGAATTAGACTGATCTTTATTATAACTTATCACGTCTATTCTCACCGGCCATTTCAATGTTTACTTTTGCCTAAATCTAATGTGCATTGTATTCAAACCAATATTGACGTTACTGACAGCAAAATTATAGTAGGGTTTGCCCTAATAGTGATTGGTTTCATAATAGTGATCGTCAGGCGCTGATAAATTACTACTACCTTGAATAATATGTGCTAAAATTATAAGCTATACCCGTATCAGAAAAACATTTTTAAAGACAGTAGCATTTGCACGGCGGCTACTAATTACCATTAGAAAACCGATCACAAGTAGGATATACCCTATACTACTGCTAAAAATGTCACGTTAGTACGTTTTTTAGAAATAAGTAATAGCACAGGTAATTGCCGTAGTAACGTAGAATTCAATTAAAACTGGGAAATAGCTATGAAGTAATTACCGTAACATTTATATTTACGACAATTAAGACTAAATAAGCTATTTTCCAGTATCGTAATTTCACCACAGCAACTTCTATAACCATTTGGGTTTCCTCTGCTTTAAATGATATACAGTACAGCAATGAATAAAATCTGGAAGGGGTGGGTGGACCAGCGGTCACAGGTTACGGTTGACGGCAAACTAAGCTGAGGACGGTACTACTAAAGCTGACACTCAACACTGGATTAATTTTTGGCACTAGTTCAGCAAGCGAATGGAACGAGGAACGAAGACGTATCGAACATGACGAACATAAATATCAAACCACATTAATTAAGATAGATACACTGCAAACTGTACTTTAAAAAGTTAAAACAATTAATACCAAAATGCTGAATTTCCTTCACCCTATGCCCTATAAGTACTATACTGGCAACTGGGAAATTGTGATATTTGTCGATTAAAAAATGATTCTCAAATTAACATTGCAACACAAATTAGGTACCTTATATAATTACGGTATTTTTCGATTTGTGATTTGCAATCAGCAAGAGAGTTGCAAATTGTTAGTTGAGTGTTAATTTTAAGTTAATTCACAATGCAATAATTGTAGATAGAAATTAGCACTTCCTGCTAACTCACTGCTCTGAAGTCTAGTAATTATGCTTGCTTGCTACAATAATAATTACGGGATGAATTGTACCAATTATTACAATTTAATTATAGAGATCTGAAAATATAATTTTCTTATTTCATTTAACTGTTGACTGTCAACATTCTTAATTATGGGATTTAAATGTTCTTCTCCGTGGGGCTGACTTTAACGGACTAAACTGGTAGAGGTTGAAAACAGGCGACTGACTTCAGTTTGTCAGTATTTCCGTGTATTTCGTCCACAGTTTTCCATCTTGGAATGTGTGTCAGTTTCAGGTTGAAGCTGCTGAAGTGTTAGTGACGTAATTACATAGCCGATTGTTCTTAAATGACGTGATTGGTACGGGCAATGGGTTGATGTCGATGTTAATGACATTCTGTATGTTACGATTGCCATTTAACTTTATGGTTAGGCTTATAATAGGGGGATCATAGAAATAGGGACATTTCAATGACATCTTTTACGGACTACCTCAAGATATGTTTTAAATTACGAGCGAAATGAATAAAAATTGACATGTGACTCAACCAGCGAGTTGCATTCTTTAATCTATCAATTCCTCCTGGGAGAATTCATCCTTAAATGATGTCACCCAAACTACGACTCTTTTAGGACTATCTCTCTCACATGTCATCTATTTAACATTACGTGAAATGCTATCTTTAACAAACCATGCCATCAATAACCTACTAGACTAGACTCACCCATCCTAGCAATGACATTATTTACGGACGATCCCTTTCAAGGAATGTATGATGCAATCAATTTTCCACCTTGAAGTAAGATTTGTGACCCACAAGATGGTGATTAGCTCGTATTCTCGCATTTATAAGCAGACTGTGGCTACATAACCGCTCATTATTGAGAATTATGAACTTAACTAAATTGTTAGCTAAAAATTAATTCTGTTAAAAGCTGGCACTTGAAAGGTGGCAGTTTACCAGTAAAGTAAACTTATAATGCAAGTGAAAGGGGAAACATCAGCCAAATGAAAGGTAAAGGTTGGTGAGGAAAAAACAAAAGTAAGGCAAAAATATTTCCTTCCCTCCATCCTACCAACATCTCTATAAACACGATTTATTAATTTTTCACAAACTCAGATTTTAAATTCCGTTGGATAAAAATATCAAATCATTTATTGACTTGTTCTAAGTAATTTTAAGTGTGCATGCATGGAAAACGTATTAAATGCATTTAAACTGCTAAATTATTTGGCAGTACCAAGTGCAGCAGATTTGCAGAAATGAGGCAATAAACTGGGGTAACGCGAAAAAGAAAGAGGTAACAAGTAGATAAATTAGGTAGGTACCTATAAGATATTTTTAGTGTGAAGTAAGATGTACCGTAGAAATAACCGGAGGTGATATCTGGCAAGGATAAATTTTCCATGCAATCAAATGGCAGCTTTATCCTAGCCAGATACCACTTTCGGTTGTCACACAAATAGGTAAGGAAATGTTTAGAAATACCATAAAAAGTAAAGTATTTTCACTATTTTCCCAGAGGTAAAACTAAGGTACCTAAGAAGTTGGTTACGAAATTCTCTTATGCCACCTTGGAAGCTTGCCATTCTTACAATTGAACGAATCGGGAATATATCCCTACGTGTAAGAAGAATTCTTTGAAAACAAATCAAGTCGTAAATTTTATTTTCCACAATACACTATTAGAAAAAGACATTCGCAATTTAAGTCCTACGTGGGACTTAAGCTGAATACCCCGTGATCACTATACTAACACATTTGTAGAACTCTCATTCATATTGTGTATGTAGAAATAAAAACTCCAAAAAGATTTAGATTTAGTTACAATATATTTGCTGGGCGGGTTTTTATATTTCTAATAGCTTCATGTATCAAGATATTTAGTTTACATTTTTTTGCACATAAATTGTAATTTTTAAAAATTATAATAAACATAATTTTTGTTTCTTGTTTAGTTTCTTGTATGAGGAAAATAATGCGAAAAAAATTAGTCTAATACTAAAGTTAGGGAGTGCATACACACAGTGAGTATGTGACAGAGTAAATATTGCGTCAGCACTAAACTTTTACCCACAGAAAAAAAATATTTGAAGTTTAGGATTAAATAACTAAACAGTAAGCACTCCAACCTTCCGTAATTATTTTCATTTGATTTAGATCAATGTCAAAATGTCTGTGAAACCAGTAGGATTTATTACATAATTGATCTTAAGGTTCAGAAGATTAAACAAAATTGTAGTCGGATTTCATTTCATTAGTTTGAATAAAAATTAAATTGTTATTATTGACACGGATTCAACGCTTATATTAAATACGGATTTGAAGATGTCCCCAGAGCTATTTACAAGTCAGCTTTATCTTGTTAATTAAATTAATTAATTTGGCTAATTTTTCTTGAAAAAAAGCTCCGCCAAAGGCTTTTTGCTGTTCCACCAGTAGCACAAGTTAAATTCAAAACCTAAAGTCTGCACAGATTCGGGATTTGGCTTTTTCACTTTGAACTGTGACACGTTTTTGGCGCCCTGAAACAGATGAAAAGTAAATCTACATGTACATTTCGTTTAAGCTCTGTATAATTAAAATTGTAAACTATTGTGAGTATGACTGAATAATTAGTCAAACTTTACCTTCAAACTGTAATGAATGTAATAACAATTATTCCATGAGCTGTCGTATGTATTTGATTCAATTGCGATGGGAGCGTCGAATAAAAAATGAAATATTTTTTCTTTTTGAGCAGAAATACTTTTTTTAAACGTCCCACTATCAAATTTTCAGGAAGAACGAACATATCTTTGAATTTGCACAGTGACATCAAAATGAGCGTCTCCGTCAATTGGACCCAAGAAACCGATTCCATGCAATGCTATCGTCTTATTCACCTGCATCCCACATTATTAAAGAATCCTTTGTTTTAAGTTTTCAATTCGAGACAAAAGCCATTACCAAGTTTCAGTGAGGGTCAGAACATCTAAACATTATTTTGTTTTGAATGATAATGTGAGTGCAAGTTATGTATACTTACCTGTTGAAAAATACAGTTCCATTACATGCGAACGATGGATTATCCACAATTTTGTATTGTTTAGGTAAACGGAGAACTGAGCACTACTGAGCAGCCATATTTTCCAAATGAATTTCTTGGTTTTGTATTGAACGAAAGTTGAGTCCTGTCGAATTTGGCCCTGAAGAAGTAAGTTAGAAATAATTTAATTATTTTAAGATAGTCCACAAATGACGTCATCGAAGTCTCCATTTCATTCATTAGGTCCCTATGACACCCTGCACACTACTGTCATGAGCTTAACCATTGCGCACACAGCTTTCTATAGCATTTGACGTTAACAGGTGTTCCATTTCTGGAAGATCCCTTACGGCGCTTCAATATGCTTTAACTGTAGTAAAATCAAGTACTAAATAACATTGATTAATCTTTAAATTCCACTCACTTTTCATCCAATCCCATGAAATGAAAGATTGCCACAATCTCCTTCATCGTGAGTAAATTCTTTTTAGAAGCACTCACTTTTGCAAAAGTCTCAAATTCCATTGCTGCGAAACGGATTTCAAAAAAACTGGATCCGAGAACTTCCCGCCAGTTTTCTCCTGTCTGCTTAAATTTCTTCTGTTTGCATTGATGTTCCGCCCATCTTTGAAAATAATTAAATATAAAAACTAGATGCAAATTTAAAATACCTTGAAATTTTTGGGAAGCTCCACAGTATGAATATATAAGTATCTTATTAAATAAAACCGTAAACTAAAATACTCCTTACCTGCATGCGCATTCGAAGATTTCCTTTTCGTCCAATGGGATGGAATCACAAGACAAAATTGTTTCCAAATTTTTTAGTGACATTTCCAAATATTCGGCCGTGTCTTTGAATTCCTTCAAATTACTAATTTAGTCACAAAATAGTACATACATTTATTACATAAATTCAATAAATTCATTTATTGTTCTCTTGCCTAGTTTTAACCTAATAAACTAATTTAACCTAACTAGGTACATACTGTATCAAGTGATCAGCTGCGTCTTCCAAATTCTTAACCGCTTTTGTAATTTTGTAGTGTCGACAGAGTCCAAGTAAGCTCAACACAGTGTTCGGAGACAAATGCAAATTTTTCAGAGCTTCCACTGACCACGTGTCTGAAATAATCAGCTGTTGGAAATAAATAATAGAATAAACCTGAGTCCTATTTTACTACCTTTCGTATCCAATCATTAGATTAAATTGCTGAAAAGGTATTTTCCCAATTTCACAAAATCAATCATTTGAGATTTTTAGTCAAGACAAATACAATAATAAAAAGTTGAAACCGCAAAATGTACAGTGGCACACACATTGACAAACAGCTGAAAAACGGTTGGATCGAAATCCGGGAATGGAATCCCATCGCCTTCTTTCATAACCGCACTTTCCCACTTTTCCTCGAATTCAGTTTCAAAAACAGGCTTTCAAAATAATCTTGACTGCTTTCACTTTGACATTCTCTGGACCAACGCTGAAGACGACGTCGTGTAGCACACACCTTCCCAGGGGATGATTACTTTGGTCCCAATATATATACGTCAGGTCTGGTCTATGTGTAACGAAGGCGTGTGGTACCGCAATACGCAGTCCTCAGCAGCATACAGAGTGATGATCCTTGTTCCGTCTAACGATGATGGGTCTTCTTACACAGATCTCGTTAACTAGCTAACCTACCGTTTACTCTACGCTCCTGCTGCTTTGGTCGCTACGTATCACTGTTGCATTCACTACCTATCTAAACTGCTTTAGTGAACTTGTTTACTTGTCTCGTTGACCTGTCTTGAGACTACTACACTGAAAGCCTATAGATTTGAAGTTAACTCTCCCTATCTCTCTCTCTCTAAACTCGACTGGGGCAATAGTATTCTGATATGATATGAAAGTAATGTAATGAGGAATAATACTTCTCAGATAGAATAGAACTCTAGCGAGTGGTTTCAGATGGGATTTATTGGGTCTCTGATAACAAACTCTGCCGCGGAGGACAGTTGTTGTCTTATTTATAAACTTAACAATATATGGTCTTACATTACATTTACATATTAGTTACAATTGTTGAAACTCCATTAGTTGCTATGTGGAGACGGAGTCTCCTTGTTGTTTTAAACTATCATCATAATAATATTTTATACATCATTTCCTCTTACATTTTTATATTTCATATTATTTCACCTTGTAGAAACGTTTACATTTTTATCAATGTGAGTAACAATAAAGTGATCACGTTGTTGCCAACGTGATGTGTATGTGACTACAAAGTAGGGTCACATCTTTCTCCCGGGCTTAGAATTCTTGGTGCGTCCTCGTGCCAATGGCGGAGCGAAGGAAATTGCGGGATTGGAGTTACAGTGGTGGTGACATTAGTATTGTTATATAATTACAAGAGTGAAAAATAAAAATAATTACATAAATTGTAGTGTGGTGTTTGGAATTGATGTACAATATAAGATACAGTAATATTTCATCGAAATAAATGGTGAATTTTGAAAAGTGAATATATTGGATTGGTTACAAATGGTGGTACATAAAATTTTTGAAATCGCGAAGTTGGACTTTTACATATGGTGATAATAAATTTCATTTAATACGGTAATTACAATTCAAATTAATTTGGCATGATTATATTAACGTGATGATTGGAGGTATAATGTATATAGTAAGGTTATGTACAATAGAGTTTTTCTTTTGATAGTTGATTGTGCAGATAGTGAAATTGACATAATATGATGATTATATTTGTAGGTATTTCTTGTAGTTTTGATTGTTGGTGTAGAGTATAATAATTGCATACATGAAATAGAACTATTTGATAAAATGATTAATAGTAGTGAGTTGATAGTATTATATGTTACAATATTTTGAAATGACTAAAATTAGATAAGTTGTATAGTTATGTATCATTGAGTAAGTATGGTTGTATATTATCAATATTACTATAACAGTGAAATATTATGATTTGAATATTCTATGATATGGTTAGTATTTTACAGACAAAAAAAATTATAAGTATATGAGATGACATTAATAATTTTGAATTTTGTAATGTTGAATTTTCATTATTTTTGTATATGATTATTATTAGGTTAGTAAGATTATAATATTTTATTTTTACGGAGGTTGCTCGACGTAAAAATTCCGTTTCCATTTGAGTGGACGTGTCATTAAAAGGGTCATGTTCTAACATTGTGAGTGCATGGAGTTATAATTCTCGTGTGGGGATTTCATAGTGCATCAAGTAAAATTTAAATTATATCATTTGATTAATTTCTGTGTGCATAGAATATCATTGAATGTATTTTAAAAAAAATAATGTATTATAATTAGTGTTATTTTTGATACCGTTACTTTTTCCAGTGTTATGTATAGTTGTGTGTCTGCGTAAACTGGAACTTCGTGTGGTTTGGTTTCTTCGTGATAAACTCGTACATCCGGCGGTGCATGGGCCGTGCTCCTAAATCGTTACCCAGTAGGACTTCACCGTGTTGTTGCGCCTGACGGATGGTAGAGTCCATGAAAGCCAAATCCATGTTGTTTCCGAGAGTAATTTGTGTGTGTGGGTGATGGTTTTTCGGAAATCATGACGTAGTGAGTGTTGTCTGCTATCGGTATCACCGTTTGAGGGAGTTTTTAGGATTTGATAACTAGGGTTATTACTGTTTTCTTTGTTGATGAAGAGAAAACAATTTATTGAAATTAAAGTGATAAGGAAGTGTGGTTAAAGGAGATGGAGAGGAGTGAAAAAAAAAATGCTTTTGTATATCTGTTGGTTTTTGTTTGTATAGTTTCGAGTTTGTTTACAAGTCCTCTCTATTTCGTAGGTAGTAATCACGTGGGAAACATACAAGGGTAATATTATAAATGTAGCATTTGTAGCACTTATATACGGGTCGGTGGGGAACGTGAATACATTCTCCTCGGACGTCCCAGTCGATATTCGGATCGAACATGTCCATGGTCAGAGCTTGCCCTGGGACTGGTTGGACGTCAAAAATAGTGAAGAGGTTGTTATTGAAGCGTATATGATTCCATGGAATATGATCGTGCTTGTAGCGGAGCTTTGTAGGAAAGTCAAGGGTCCGGATAAGCCAATTCGGTACAAATTCTGTTCTGAAGGGGAGTATGGAGTCGGCGTAATATATGGTGTTGAGTGGTGAAATTTGGAGTTGTTGGAATTCGGCTAATTTGGTGTAGGTCTTCATGGGTATATCCGTGTAAAGATATTTAATTGTGTATTGCTCCAGTTCCGTGATCGGGTTGATTGTTTTGGCTATCAGTATTGTTGGCATTTTGACTTATAATTGTGATTAGTTTCTATTTCGGTTTTCTTTTGAGGTTCCCGTTGTGGAGTTGATTGGTGAGATTTTGATCGACTGTTTGTGATTGACTGTTTGATATGGAATTATTCTATAAATATGCGTAAATAATATCGCGTAATTTCAAGGCTATGCATTGGGCACAGTCTTCTTCATGTTGGCTAGTGTCATGTGGACATGTATTTAGATTAAATGACATAACCCATTCGTTGTCAACTCTGGGTAGTGCATATAGAGAAATAAATTTGTTTTGCAATGACGGGTGATTCCATTTAATTTCTTTTTGGGATCTTGTATTGGGAATATTTATAAGTCTGGGTAGCCATTTCGGTAAGGTTGGTTTGTGATAGCGTTCAGATTTCAAATAGTATATGTATGTAGAATCGAGTGTGAGGATTCTAGGTGGTATGTCTCCGTATTCGTCGTCTTGGAAATAGTAAAACCATGTAAGTGGTGGATTATCGAGGTCGTAAACAATAAGTTGAGCGCCTATGTGTCGTAAAGGGCTGATGACGGTAATTAACAGATACATGTTGTGAAAGGAAGGATAAAAATGTTGTTACTTTGTGAGGATTTGATGTGAATAATAATGAGAGTTGGATTAATTTAGTTGATTGGAATGTGGTTGTAAGGAAAAAACAAATTAATTGGTTTCTGGTGTTAGTTGAGTTGGATTGAGGTTATGCAGTACGCTGCATATATTATCAGCGAAGCAGTGAGCACAATGTTCTGCTTCGAGGTCGGTGTTGCCGTAGCATGTAACGAATGGATAGTGGTAGAGTTGTCTTCTAGAAGCGTATGTGTTGTTAACGATGTCGAATATTGATATAATTTTGCCATGTACTTCAGGGTGGTTCCATGGGATGGTGTAGAGACTCTGGATGGGTGGTGTCTTGTGGATGATTTCGCCTACCCAACAAGGTATGCGTGGATCCTTTTCTATATCTAAGTAGTTCGCGTAAATTGTAGTATGTTCTAGCTTGATGCGGTTTGGTGGAACATCTGTAATATGTTCATAGTGAAATGCGTCTTGAGAATTGTAAAGATTTCTATATGTTACTCCGATATGATTTTCGTAGGGGTTCCAAGCTATGGCTAGTACATATACTGGTTGATTTGCTGATGCTTGTGGAACGTTGAACGTAGGAATGTTAGACATAGGGTCGTATTTTTTTTGTATTTTTTCCTTAGGTGGTTTTGCTTTATTTTTTTGTTATGATTTTTGTTTGTTTTATTATTCTGTTATATATATTTTTTCAATAATCCTGTAAGGTGTAGATTGGAAATCTGTACCTTTTTGGTGTGATTATTTTTGCTGGTGCTGAAGTTGTCTTGTCAGCTTTTGGGATGTTGGACTGCTTCGTAGTTGGAATGGTCATCGGCTGGGTTGTTGTAGTATGTATTGTTGTTGGTGTGACTTTCCGATGGTCTACGATGGTGTCCACTGTTGATGTCGTCAGAAATTTTGATGTAAACGGTAGATAATTTTCGAAAGTCAGGGAAGTTGTTGGGGTAGTTGTTGTGGTTGTCGTCTCGTTGAGAGACACGTAATTTATCTTAGCTGTCTGGTTCAGATACGGTGCATCTGGGTCGTTTGTTGTGATGAGGGTGGTCTCATTCAAAAGTGCGTAGTTGATTTTCGTTTTCTTTACTGGTTTCGTTGTGTTTGTATCGAGTATGTCGTAATTAATTTTTGTTTTTGGTTGTCGGAGAACTGGATTAAGGTAAATGACTTCGTCATTGATGTTGTATACGTATTTTGCATACAAATAGTCAGGTACTAGAGAAGTTGGTATTTTGTAGAATATTTTTTTCGAGATGGAGTTGCAGTAATTCAAGAGTTGTTGGTCTGGGTAGTGGATGAACTGCATAAAAAATGCATTAATTGGTATTGGTGAATTAATTTGATTTGTGATTATGTATTTTGTATAATGTTCGTATCTAAAGTCTTCACATTGAGCCCAGGTGGTTCTGTTGGCTGCAATGATGTTTTCATGTGGAAATGTGAAATTAGTTGGTATAATGAATGTGTACATACAGTCTGGTCTAGATATTGTTGCTAATTGATTTGACTGTTTTGTTGGTGATGGTGTCGTAGTTGCGCCTGTATGTATAGTTTGCGTTGATAGTGTCGTCATGATTATCGAAGGTTGTTTAGTTGTTTGGATTGTTATAATAGGTACTGTAGTGGTAGTTGTTGTATTGATGAAGTGGATAATAGGATTTTGGGTTGGTGAAGGTTTGTTAAGGTGGTTTGTGATATTATGAATAGGTATATTGGTGGAGGTTAAAATAATTGGAGTGATAGTTGGTTTTGAAGTAGGTATATAATTAATATGATTTTGGGTATGTATTCTTGTAATAGGATTTTGTGTTGAAGGAGTGGTGGTGTTGATAATAGGAATTGGGGTAGGTGTGGTGGTCGTTTGAAATTGAGTAGGTATATAGGTAGGATTTGGAGTAGGTGTAGTAGTTGAAGATTGGAAAGTTGATATTGCTGCTGAATTATTGTGTAGAGTGTCGTTGTGCTTGATGTTGAAAAGTTCACCTGTTGTTTGATTTTGATTTTGTCTTACTTGAGATGATGTGATTAGATCCGGCGTGACTTCGATTGAGTAGGGTGAGAAGTAGTTATCTGTATGTGTAATGAGGTAAGCTGTTTCTGCGGGCCATGTATCTACATATTTTCTAGCATTGAGATGTTCATAACGTTGATTGATTTTTGTTGAAACTAATTGATTGACTATGATGTTGCATTGTTGTAGTAATTTCGCTTGAGGGTGATTGGGAAATTGTTGAAAAAATATTCTGACTGGTACGAAGTGGAGAAATGAAAACTTGAAGAAAAAGTCTTCACATGTACACCATTGTTGTAAATTGACTTGAATTAAATTTGGGTTGTTTTGCTTGAAGTTAGTGTCGTGTATGAGGTGAATATTTTCGCATGATATGTGGGTATTTGCAACTTGTAATTTTAACGGATGGGAGTGTATGACGGTGGTGGTAATGGAAGTGCAATTTGTTAATTTTTCTGGGATGTATATAAGTTGATTGGGTTTGATACCTTGATCTGCTTGAGTAGTAATGTTGGGTGTTGGAATTGGGTATAGGTAAATTATGGGATCGTCAAGGTGGTACGTATATGTAGCAAATTCATGAGCTATCGAGGTATTTAATTGTAAATATGTAAATATTTTGTTTACCGTTTTTAGACAATGGCGATAGAATTTGTTGTACCTTGATGGTTGTTTTCTGAAAGTGACTGGGTCGACGTTGATTGTTAGACGGTATGCTTCAAGTTGTTCACACTTACACCAATATGTTTTGTTGATGGCGAGTCTGAGGCTGGTCGCTATTGTGATGTTGGTAAGGAGGATGAGGTCTGTACATCTGGCTGTCGCTTGAAGGAAGTTGTCTTGGTCCGTGGTTGAACGTACTGCTCGTTTCCGATGAAGTGGAAGTGGAGCGTGGATGACTTCGGAGTGGAGTGGCGTGTTTTGATGTGTCACTTCCTCTGAAATTTGCCATGATGCACTTTTTGAAATAATTTCTTCGGTGTAGTTGTGATGTTGAAGTAAATTTTGAAAATTTGAGTCACTATCAAGGTTCACTAATTTTGAAAAATTGTTGATATTACTGGTGTTGGTGTTGAATGTTTGGTTTGTGTGGTCGTCATTGTAGAATTGATACGTGGTGATTGTTGCCGGGATGAAGAATATTGCGAAAATTATGAGTAATTTCTTCATGTTGTAGTGGGGTATGGTGACACTGGTACTGCAGGGTATATTGAGAGTGGTGTTAATGGTGTATTGGTTGCCTGTTGAGGTTGGAAATAGTGTACGCGTTGGTCTTTTGCTTTGTCTAGTGCTTCTTTCGTCTTCAGATGGTCTTTAAGTAGACTTTTGTAGTGGGTATGTAGATTTCGGTGTTTTCTAGCTAAGCAGATGATGACTATTACGATGCCTATAAAAATAATTACGTTGACTGCAAAAGTTATGGAGGTTAAGATATGTAGAGCGTAATCGCATTCGGCATATTGAATTGCTGATGCAACGGGTATGTATGTTAATGCGGGTACTGGAAAAATTTGCTTTGCTAATAATAATACTACTGCTGTGGTGAGTATAATGTTCCATAAGATTAGGAAAAAAGTATTTCCTTGCTGCGCAATTCGAGTGGCCGTAGGTAATCGTCTCAATTTCATGTCATGTAAAACCTTCAAATTTAGGTGAGGTATGGTTCTTATCCATTTTCTGTTGAGTATGGTACTTAGATTTTTTTCGCTGTCTAGCAATCTGTGGGGATTTTGTGCTGAGATTGTCAGATTTAAATTTGTCCATGGTGCTAGAATATGGATAATTTGATCTACGGTCTGTGGTGCTGAGTTAAAACAGGGCATAACTGGTTCGATTTTTGGTATGTTGTCGTAGTAGAGTGTACACTTGCATGGTAAGCTAATTTGGATGGCGCCGATGGCGGTGCTTTGGATTGGTATTTTAGTTGTATTTCCTTCACATGATACGTATGCATTTGATGGTGGATTTGTGAGAATATAATTATTTAGATTAATTTGAGTGATTAAATTTGCCGTTAGTGGGTTGTCTCTACATCTGATAGTGCATAATTTTTGTAGTTCTTGAATTGGTGCTCCTCTATAGATAGCTTGAACACATGCTAAGCTGACATCGGGGTCATCTGGGTATTCTGGTATATAACATATGTCTCTTGTGCAGTCCGTGATGTGTTTTCCTTGTATAGGTAGTACTCTGTCTTCTGATGATGCGATGATAGTTGGTGCATTATCGAGGGTACATATAGCGTCTTGATATTTAAATGGGATATTAGTGAGATGATAGAGATTCCAGTTGTCTTTTGATCTATGTATAGGTAAGCTGATTTTTATCATTATTTGGGTTGGGGAAAACATACATTCTGCGAACTGTGGTCTGTAATATTCTGCGGTGTCATCCGGGTGGATGGCGAGTCTGTATCCATGACTGATAATTTCGGGTCGCAGTTCTCTTAATTTTTGTCTTAATAGTCCGTATGATACTAACGTAAGTGGAATGCGTCGGGATGTGCATTGACTATGAATCTCTTGCATATGTTGTAATTCTAATTGCCATGCGGATAGTATTTCAGCGTTGAGTAGTCCGAGTGCTACTGTTTGTATTTGACTTCGTGTTTCTTCTGCTTCCATTGTTACGTTTTCTAATAATAAAACTTCTTGATCTAATTGTTGGGTGAGTTGAGCTACTCGACGGTCTACCTGTTGTGATAAGCGGATAGTGGTATTCGCGATGTCCAGTACATTTTGATGATCCGTGATGATGTTTGCTTTGACTTGATCTATATAGTCCGTTATTTGAGTTTGGGTGGTTTCTAATTGGGTGATTTGAGATGTGGTTGCATATCCGCAGCAAAATGAGGCTGCGTCTGAGAATAGTGTGAGGGGATTATAGTATCGTTTTCCTCTTTTGAGTACTTGATTTGGACTTTGTTGAAAGAATAAGTCTCGTGATAACATTCGGAGTTTTTGAATTTTGTCAAGGTGTAAGGAGTTGATGCCTGTGAGGAATGGACAAACTGCGTTGAGCGTCATGTTTCTACAGGGCATGAAGACTCCTGGTTCGGTAAATGGAAAGTCATACTTGATTATCAAGGGTATTGAGGCTGTGTAGGCGATGGCCGTAGGTAGTTTCTTGAGTATTGCTCCGGTTGATATAATAGTTGGATTTGTCGTTGATGCGACGACGATGGTCGTCAATAATTGGAAGAGTAGTAACATACTCTGAAAATACAGATAATGTGTGTAAGTATTTTGTTCTGTGTATATGTATAAAAGTATTTGAGTTAGGAATGCAGAAATAACTTTAAAAAAAAATTTTGTAGTATTTTGGTATTATTTTCCGCAATGGCTGTGTATTGTAAGTAATGTATATTTGTGTTGACGTGCTTTTGAATTGTTTATGGTTAGGGAGGTAGGGTGAAGTCAAAAAAAAATTATTTCTTTCTGTAGTCGTAAGGTTTATAACGTTGAGTATGTTTCGTAGCTCTTGTTGATCTACGTAATGGTTCTATAGTTGCGTCCATTGGTGGGGGAGGATTGTAATCAGGTGAGGTAATATTTTGGGGTGTTTGTATTTCTTCATCGTAGCGTTGGTAAATTTCGGATTCCTCTCCTGTTTGATTTTGTTGTTCCTTTTCCTCCATGATTTGGTCGTCTGTATTGACTTCGTCCGTTTCCGGTTGTGGATTTTCGTGTTGATTTTCGAGGGTAATTTTTTCTTGTCGGGAGATATACGGTTTCAATCTTTGGACATGGACTCTCTGGGTTTTGTTATGATGTTCTAATGGGTGGACCGGTTCCGCTTCGTAGTTATTTTCGGCGGTTTTCCTAATTATTCTATACGGCCCGTGATACTTATTTCTAAACTTAGATGTCCTGCCGGGAATGAGTCCCGGGAAGGATATTAATACTAAATCGTCGATGTCATAGTTGACTTGATGATGATTGTCATCATAGTTTAATTTCTGAGCTTCTTGTCTGTGCCTTATATTGGCAAGTGCTGTCTCTCTTGCCTCATGTAACTTTTGCATGTAGACTTCGACGTCGTGTTTCATTGTGGGGTCTATGGTGAATAATTCTAGTGGGTGACGTGCTGTCCGTCCAAACATCAGGAATGCGGGTGAGAATCTAGTTGTGGAGTGGATACTTGTGTTGTACGCGAAAACTGCTGATTGTAAGAATAAGTCCCATGTACACGGGTTAGAGTGTACATAATTTGTAATGACTTTTTGAATGATGCCGATACTTTTTTCTACCAGTCCGTTTCCGGTTGAGTGGAAAGGGGTGGAGAATATTTTAGCTACGCCGGAGAATTGGGTTAGCTGTGTAAAAAATTCTGAAGTAAAATTTGTTCCGTTGTCGGTGAGTAATTTTTCTGGGGTGCCAAATACTAAAAAGATTCTGTTGATTAGAAATTGAGCGCATGTGAGTGCTGTCATGTCGCGCAATGGTTCTGCTATGATATATCGGGTGAGGTATTCAGTAGCGACAATGACATATTTGTTTCGTCTCTGAGTAGCGGGTAGTATTGGACCAAGGATGTCGATGCTGACGTACTGCATTACTCGGTCTACTTTGAATGGTGTTAAGAGTCCTGGTGATGGTGTATTTCTCGGTTTTCTGAGTTGGCATTGATGGCATGATCGTACATATTGGTATGCGTCCTTACGCATTCCCTTCCAATAAAAATTTGGTTGGAGTCGGTGGTAAGTTTTCTCTTGTCCGAAGTGGCCTGATATTTCACGGTCGTGTAGATGAATTAAAATTGGTGTTTTCATGGTTTTAGGTACCATGATCTTGTTACTTCCTTTCTGCCTGGTCATAAGTAGTCCGTTTTGCACTGTGTATCGGTTGTGTGGATCTTCGGTGTTTGGGTACAGGTGTTCATATTGCTTTCTCTGATGGTCTTTAAATTCTTCCATGTCTATCTCGATGTTGCATAAGGGAAGGTAGTGTTCGTCACTTGACTTTTCTTCAAAGGTGGAGGGGTGCTTCCAGTCGTGAGGGAGACGACTCATACAATCTGCGAGTACGTGTTTTTCACCTTTAACATGTAGAATAGTGAATTGTCGATCCTGTAGTGCTAGACTCCAGCGCATAAGTCGCTGATTAGTTGTATGTTTTAATGTTTTGAGGAAGCAAATGGCGTGATTATCTACGTATAATTTGAAATGGGAGTTGAATATGTACTGATTAAATTTTTGCAATGCCCATATGACTGCTAACATCTCTTTCTCACATGTGGTATAGAATTTTTCTGCTGCTATAAGTGTTCTGCTTGCGTAGGCAATTACTCGTTTCGTTCCTTCTTGGTGTTGACAAAGAACGGCACCAAGTGCGTAGTCGGATGCGTCCGTTTCTATGGAGACTTCAATTTCTGGATCAAAGAATGCGAGTATTGGAGGTTTGACTAATGAGTTTTTGAGTAGGTTGAATGATTCTTGTTGTTCGGGTCCCCAAATATATTTTTCTCCGGTTTGTAGTAATTTGGTGAGTGGGAGGGAGATTTTTGAATAATCCTTGACGTAGTTTCTATAGAATCCGGTTAGTCCCAAGAAAGATCGTAATTGTTTGATTGTTCTTGGTGGTGGCATATTTGTTATGGCAATTAATTTGTCGGGGTTGCAACTTATTCCTTGATTGCTAATGATATGTCCAAGTATCTGTATGGAAAAATTTCCGAATTCACACTTACTGGGTTTAAGTGTGACATTTTCTCTGCGTAGGGCCTGAAATACTTGTTCTAGGCGTTCCATGTGTTGCTCGAAGGTTTGGCCTGCGATAAATAGGTCGTCTAAAAAATTCTTCATAGCTTCTGAGGCTATGACATCGCTGAAGCGTTCACTTATAAATGTGGAGAAAAGCATTGGTGCTGAAGCGAGTCCGAATGGGACGTATAGGTATTCCATGTGACGTGAGTGGGTGACAAAAGCGGTTTTTTCTACGGCCGCTTTGTTCATCTGTATGACATGGTATCCTGATAATAAGTCAAGGCTTGTAAAAAATTTCATGTGTGCGAAACTTTGAAGTACGTCTTGCATGCGTGGGAGAACTGATACTGTGGGTTTCGTAATAGCATTAACTTTTCTATAATCTATAGCTAAACGGTAGCCTGATCCGTTTTTCTTCTTGACTAGTAAACATGGGCTTGCCCATGGAGATGAGCTTGGTTGGATAATGCCAGCTGCTTGGAGGTCGTCAACTTCTTTATCGATCAATTGTTTTTCTTTAAATCCTCTTGGGTATGGAGGTTGCGAGATTGGTGAATGGTCACCGGTGTCGATGTCAAATTCAACGACTTTGGTCTTGCCTAATTCTAATAATTCGAATGCAAAAACATCTCTATATTGTTTAATTAATTCTTGAAGTTGGTGTTTTTGTGACGGTGTGAGGTCGGGGTTGATTTTGATTTGGTCAAATTCTTTTTCTGTAAAGTGAGTTGGTCTCTTCTTCCGTTGTGGGACATTGGAAATGCTGATATTTGTGACTTGAATATTGTCAAGTTGTGCTGATTGGATGCGGTATACGGGGTCGGTTGTTTCTGATTCTAGTGCCGTTAATTTAATGTCTTGAGCGCTCATGTAGAACGGGTACTCGAATGAAGTTTGACGTATGATAGTTCTTGGGTGATGATGTATGGTGGTAAATTCTTCGAAGTGTAATTTCTTGGTTTTGTAATTTATGGAAATTGATTTTTTGATAAGAAAATTACTGCCTAATATTATGTCGCAATCATTTGTAAAGTTTGTGATGACTGCTGTTATATCGGTCGGTGTATCCTCGTCGAATCGTACGGGTAGGGTAGTAATGCCTGTTAGGGCAAGTCGTTGTCCGTTGACGGATCTGACTTTGAGGTCCTTGGGGAGTGGTGTAATATCCGGTGCAGGTTGAAGTTTTTCTAATGTGGTTTTAGTTATTACACTGCATGAAGCGCCTGAGTCGATAAGGGCGAGTAATTGAATGTTGTTGACATAAACTTTGACATGTACAGTTCCAAAATTTTGGATATGGGGTGTTGATTGAATTTGATTTATAACTTGGGGAGCGTATCCATCGTGCTGGTCAAATAATGTGTGAAAGGATTGACTATAATCATATGTCGAAGGGTCTTCGTGACTCGGGGCTAATGCGGGCATATCGACAATGCTAACTGTCTGTTGATTATTGCGGTATTGGTTCGATAACTGATTCCTGGGGGGGTAGGGATTTGCTTGTGTGGTACTATAGCCTGGATTTCGATATGGGATTGTAGGATATACATATGTAGATTGTGGTGGGTGTCCCATGAAAGTTGGTATTGGATAGATGTCTGGGTTTCTATTCTGTGATAGGCGGTTTGTATAGTTCCGAAAATCGCGGTTATAATTTTCTCGGTTGTTTGGGTGTCCTCGGTAGTTGTTATAGTTTCGGTTGTAATTATTTGATTGATTTTGGTATCCATTATTGTTGTCATATCCACGATTGTTGTAATTTGAGTTATAGTTGGAATTGTTGGGGTTATTGGGGTAGGAGTTGTTATAATTATTTCGATTCTGGTATGATCCTCTATTGTTGTAGTTTCCTCTGTTATTTGGGTTTCCTCGATTATTGTAGTTGTTTCTATTATTGTAATTGTTTCTTCGATCGTTGTTATAATTCTGATTGTCGTTCTGGCGGTTGTTATTGTAGTTTGGATTATTATTCTGGCGGTTGTTGTTGTATTGGCCTCTGTTGTTACTGTTATTGTTTCCTCTGTTCTGGTTGGGTTGGGGTGTTCTGGGATTGTCCGTACTTATATCTCTGGGGTTCTTTCCTTTATAATTGGGTGAAATATGGATTTCTGAAACGGTTGCTGCAGCTGCTTGTTTTTGTTGAAATGCTTTTACGTGTTGTTTCAGCTGGTCAATTTCCTTTTGTTTGATGTCGATTTCTCTCTGATGTTGTGCGGAGTTGGGGTGGTCATCCGCTTGTGTTGACTGAGCCTGAAGGTCGGTTCCTAACATGGCTGCTAGTGTTTCATATCTAGTGAAGAATTCCAATACCTCTATTACTGTTGTTGGTTTGGTTGCATATAATTGTGTCGCCACTACTGGTGGGAGTCCTTTGACGAGAAAGTTAACTTTTCGGATTTCATCTGTTACCTTTGCTTTCTTGCATAGATCAGTGACATCATAATAGTAGTCCAAAAAGGATTCTGGTGGTGTTTTTCGTCGTTTGTGAAGTTCAATTTCTGCTTGTTGTTCTATACTAGCTTGAGTTGAAGCTTCTTTCAATGCTGTTTTGAATGTTTCCCAGACTGCGAGGGAATTAGTTCTGGACCATTGCTTGGCCTGTCCAGTTAAGTATAGTTTACAATGTGAAATTTTCTCTGCGTCCGTTGTCCATTTTGCTTGTTTTGCAATTGCATCGAATTTGTCTAAGAAATCGTCGACTGCGTTGATGTCTTTGGAGGTGCCATCGTAAGATGTCCCTCCGGGCATAGCTTGAAGTGCCATGATGTCAGACGAGGTATCCTCGTCGGGTTCGTCGTTCCCCGACGTGTCGGAGTCGTCGGTGCTAAAACTGAAGTTGATAATAGGTACTGTATTTCGAAAGTATGTAAAATCTGTGTCGAATTTGTGAAGTTCTGCTTCTGGGAATGATTTGGGAGTTCTATGGTAATTGAATGGGATTGGACGTTCTGGCGTGACAAAATGGTTAAGAGGTGAGGTAAAGTCGCGATCGGAATTATGTGAGGAATTATGCGAGGAATGATTTTGTGAATTTGTTGGGTTTTGAGAGGTGTTGTTGTGATTCTCTAAATTTTGTTTAAGTGGGGAGGGTTCTGGAGATTTAAAGTCGCTATGAGGGTTAGTGATGTCTGGAGACAACTGGGTATTGGTATTTGATGATGATGGTTGGGGTACGATATTGGGTGGAGTTTTGGGTATTTTCGGTTTTGCGGCGAATGGATTTTGTTGGTCTACCGGTAATGGAAGTGGGGTAGTAGTGGATGTTGGTTGAAGGATTTCGGATTGTGGATTTTGAGTTTCGTGGAGTGATGATACCGATGATGAAACCGAGAACTGAGAAAGTGATGGTGCTGTTGGTTTGAAGAAACTTGTGAATGACCCGGTTACTGATGAGATAAGGGATGGTTGAAGAGGCGGTAGTTGAGTGGAAGTAGATGTTGATGGTTGTGCGTGGGGTTCAGTGATTTGACTATCTTTTTGCTTTTGTTGATCTCGTCGAGATTTTTGTAAATCAAGTTCAATGCGTAATTTATTGTGTTCGTCGATTTTCTGTTGATCTGTTTGTTGTTCGGCCTGCTGGGTTTGTTGTTGTTTATCCTGTGTTTGTTGAGCTCTTAGTTGTTCTTGTTCTAGTTTCCGTGCTGCCTTTTTTTCTTGTGCAAGTCGTTGTTCTTCTTGATATTGTGCTGCTTTTTCCGTGGGAATTATTTTTCGTTTATTTCCTCCAGTTGAAGAGGTGGTTGATTCACTCATAAGGTTGGATGGGTTTATGGATGGTTTGATAATTTGATATTAGTTTGGGATTGGGTCACTTGGTTGGAGTGGTTAATGTCTAGTCACACGTTTGTCTAAGTATGCGCTAGATAAAGTTGACTTAAAAATGAAATTGAGTTTATATTTTGAATATGGTTTTAGTACTACGGCATTTGCCTAAAAAGTGAATTCGAATCGTAATCTTACGTACTTGTATTGTTATGGGCTTAACAGCTGTGAACGTATAAATATAAAATGTAAATGTCCACATTTGAAATTATTGGTTCTCAACAAAAAAAATTCGAAAATAAGGTTATATGGATGTACTATTTTCGTGTAATTGAGTAGTGTGTGTATACTGTGGATTGATAAAGTAATTGCAAGTTGTGGGTGTTAATCGTGGGTCTACATTGAGATGTGTGTATAGTGTTTTATTTCTCAAAAAAAAATCTGTTTGTGTTGTTGAGAGAAAAAAAAATTGTGTTGTGTATTTTGGGAAGAAAAAATAAAATTTTCCGATAAAGAGATTTGTGTTTGGTTCAAAAAAATGTATTTGATTGTT